>JAWNKY010002586.1:0-15737 GCA_035041765.1 Drosophila algonquin
TTATATACCCCTATACTCTTCGAGTACCGGGTATAAAAAATAAATTACACCCAAAAACAAAAAAACAAAATATTCATAAAGAAATCAAAAAATAAAAAAAATATATATATATATAAAATAAAATAAAAAAATAAGTAAAATAACTTCACTAGGTTACGTTATTTTTCAAAAGGAGGGAGATGTAGTATGCACATATGTATATCGAGGGTACACTGTACCCGGTAACAAATCAACAGCAATACTTTATTGCATAAATACAAATCCATCAGCGACACTTTGTCGCTGACATAAACAATCTCTAAAGAGCCCAACACATTCCCAGCGCAACGTAATACGATCGCACTTGAATGTAGCGGGCAACGGCCAGAACCTAGTCAGCATAAATGCAGGGTTCTGACCGTATATACATATGTACATAATATACTATGTGCATGCGCCTCTCCGTTCTTTAGCAACGTTTCCGTTGCTTAATATATAAACACACATACATATACTTACATATGTATGCCGCTGCTCCGCTGCTGGCTTCGCCCATTGCTACGGGCAGCGTTAGGCAAAGCTAATCCATAAGAGAAGTGTACGAATTATTAAAGAAATATACTTGACTTCGACCAGACGTGTCGAAATCTCAACCAAAACATAGCAAACACATTGGACCTTTTACGTTGGACCTTCTACAACACAATTTTGAAGATACTAGAAAACTTAAAACGCAGAATCATAGAAAATGGCCATTTCTACAAGAATATTGAATCTGGATCAGATCGGATCATTATTATATCTGCAATGAAGAAAACCATTTCGAAAGTCATCGTTCCCTCTCGCTCTCTGTCACACGCGACCCTGTCTGTTTTGCCTATTCTCAGAGATTATAAAAGCTAGAGCAACAAAACTTTCTATCCAAGCTCCTGTGATATTTATTCAATACAATAGTATTTCAAAATTTTGCCACGCCCCCTTCCGCCCCCACAAAAAGACGAAAATCTGTGGAATCCACAATTTTTATGATAAGAGAAAACGAAAAACGCAGAATCATGGAAAATGGCTGTGTCTAATAGATTGCCGAATCTGGATCAGGTCGAATCATTATTATGGACAGAAGGAACAAATTAAATTTCAGGGTAACAACGCCTGCCAAGCCACTTACTCATTCCCTCTCTCTTTCGTACACACGTGTACGTCTCGAATATGTAGTTATACATGTCATGTAGAAATTTAGAAGCAGATGTAAAAAGCATATGTGAACAAAAATGGAAACATGTATAAAAATTCCAAAAATGGTTTGACTGTATTTTTTGAAATATTCTATTTTGGCCAAAATTTAATTCGTCCTTTTTGCGAACATATAAGAAATTGCATAAATCTTAAGCTCATATACAGTGGCTCAAAGCCAAAACAATGTCATGTCAAATAAAAGTTAAATTGACTGCCATAAAGTTATTAATAACATTTTTCAAAAATTCCAATGACTGATGATAGGTATATACATTAGGTACCAAAACCAATATTTGACCCTCAGTACTGGGTTTTCCCCACCGGTTAGATCGTATTAAAACTTAAACTTAAACTTTTATTTGACACTGCATTGTTTTCGCTTTGAGTCACTGTATGTATGATATAACTGACTGAGTACCGGGTATAAAGTAGAGGCAAATGCCACGGCTCACAACGTTTCCTCGTTAGTTTTCTTTTACTATCAAAATTGTGCATGCCATAGATTTTCGCTTTTTGTGTGGACGGAAATAGACGGCCTAAATTTTGAAATACACTAATAACAGTGTGATGTCAAATCAGTCTGGATACAAAGTTTAAGTGCAACGTCAGTAAATACGCGGCTGGTAAAAAAAATCTTCATAAAAGTAAATTAGCGTCGGCGGAGCTCCTTGTAGCCATGGAGCAGGGGCCCGTGGACATAGCTTTGGTCCAGGAGCCCTGGTTTGCGTCAGGCAATTTGGTGGCCGGACTAAAGTTCTCCAACTACAGCTCATACTACAAAACACCGGTAAGCAGGAAGAGAACTGTCGTACTCGTACGAAAAGGAGTTAACGTTTATCTTATGTCTCATTACAGCACAGACGACCTGCCAGTAGTTATGTTGGAAAATGAGGAGAAGCGCCTCTTGATAGCCTTCTGCTATATGGCACACGACAGGCCCGCACCACCCGAAGAGCTAAGGAATCTAGTGGAAAAAGCCGACTCCAAAGACTACCAACTGGTCATTGGTACGGACGAAAATGCTCACCACAGTGTGTGGAGAAACCTCGATATCAACGACCGAGGTGAGTCACTTTTAGACTTTATATTATCGACCAACATAGAAGTAACAAAAGTGTGGGAGGAATATACCTACGTAGGTCCCACCTCAGCAAACATGCTGAATCTTACTCTCGTAATGAGAAAAGTACCTATATATCTGGATGGAGGGTCCCCAAAAGGTTACCTCAAAGCTCGCGAATACGGGGTCAGTGCAATCTGCGGAGGTCATAGAAAAGTTCCTTGAGTCTCTATCCAAGGATCTACTAGATGCCTACCATCATGCTCATCCCCAAGGACGAAAACGAGGACTAAGCCACTCTGGTGGAACCGGGACCTCTATTCTTAAGAAAAAACCTCAGGAATTTCTTCAAGCTCGCCAAACAAGCGAACAAAGAAATCATAAACGAGGAATACAATAATCTACTCAGGAAATATAAGAAGAATGCAAGGCACAACGCAGCTCGTGGAGGAACTTCTGCTCCAACATCGAGAAGGTGCCTGAAACAGCAAGACGCAGGAAGCTGCTCAACCTACCTTACAGAGTCAACTCAAGTTAAATAACGGACAATGGTCAGAGAGCAGCGAAGAAGCCCTGACAGCACTAATGGAGGCTCACTTCCCAGGATGCACGGAGATCACTGATGCCGCAACGCAACAGGACCGAGCAACAGAGGAACAAACCCTCCCCACAGGCCTAATAACCCACAAGAAAATCCAATGGGCCATATATTCCTTTAGGGGCATAAAAGCACCACCTCATAGGTTGCAGTCGGGTTCAATCAGAATGGGGCACCGCTTTCATGGCCAACGGAGCACACAGAGGCACACCTCAAGGTGGATTCCTGTCGCCCCTCGTTTGGAATCTGATGGTCGACGACCTAATCAAGAGATTCGAAAGGAAGCCTCAAAATAACGGTCTGTGCAGTTGACAGAGTATGTCCATCGACCCTCTGCTCCATAATGAAAAGTACACTCAGGGGGATATGTGAGTGGAAGGACAACGTAGGAATCAGTATTAACGCGGTCAAGACGGACCTCATCCTCTCTATCTCTCTACCTCTACCTGCATGGATTCCCCTGAGAATCAAGCAAACAAGGCTTTCCCGAAATCACACGTCAAATATCTCTGCACAGTACTGGACAGCAAGCTGGCATGGAGACCCAATGTAGTGGAAAGGGTGACTTGTTTAGACCGGACTTCAACAAGTTAGAATTGGCGACAGCTTGTGCACTGGCCGATTAATCACACCGGCCGGCGTTCTGATTTCGGCCACCCGCACCTTGCCGTCCTCTCCAGCGATTGCGCGTGTTACGCGCCCTGTTTTCTATCGTTGCGGGGGGGTGTTGTCGTCGGGCACCAGGACGACCGCCCCTTCGGCTAGATTGGCCTCGCCTCTGCTCCACTGGGCTCGCTGCTGCAGGCTGAGGAGGTAGTCCCTGGACCGCTTGCGCCAAAGCGCAGCTTGAGCTCCAGCAAGCGTTGCCACCGCTTCAAGTATGCGGGGGCAGGCTTGTTGTTGGGTTTTCCGGGCGTGGATCCGTGTGGCAGCCCCAGCAGAGGTTGGCCGATGAGCAAGTGCCCTGGCGTTATGGTCCCCCCGTCGTTCGGATCGCTGGTGTCCGCCACGAGGGGCCTGGAATTGAGCAGCGCTTCGACCTCCATCAGGTGAGTGCTCAATTCGTCCGGTGTGAGGTTGGCGTCAACTGCCCCTCGCACCAGCCTGTGTTTGGCAGCCTTTACTGCTGCTTCCCACAGCCCACCGAAGTGGAGCCCTCGGAGGGATGAAGCACCAGGTCACTGCCCTCCCTCTGCGTAGTCCTGCAGGCTCTCCTTGCTCCGGGTGAATGCCGCTTGGAGCTCCCCCAGCACGTTGCTCGCTCCCACGAAGTTCGTCGCGTTGTCGCTGTCGTTGTTCTCCGGCAGCCCTCGTCTCCCAACGAACCTTTCAAATACATTTAAGAAAGCGTCAGTGGACAGGTCTGATACAAGTTCTAGATGGACTGCCTTTGAGGCGAAACAAACAAAAACAGAAACTTACATTTTAACGGGTGGTCTACTCTAATTTTGTAACTAACAAAGAACGGCCCACAGAAATCTACGCCAGATACTCTGAATGGCCGACCTTCTCGAGGTGCAAATGCCTGACAAAAGGGCTAACCAATTCAGATCCCTTTGCTAGCAACAGGGGGAACTTAGCATCGTATGAGATAGGGCCGTGTAGCAAACTCCCTCCTACTCGAATTAACTTAAATTTAATGCCATTTTCATCAAACTCGTGGATAAATGGATTTAAAGACTGCAGCATCGGAGTTAATACTGCCGATTTTGTCAACAATCTGTACTCAGTGCTGTATGTTGTTCTTTGTACAATGTTTCTTTCTGACGCAGATATAATATTCGAATCACCTCTAAGCTGCCTTAAAAAAATCGAAGCACGTAAGTCATTAAACGGACTAGCTTAGAAAGCTCTCGATTGACGGTTGATTAATTGCACAATGCTATAAGATTCGGCGTCAGATACCCCAAGCGCACACACCGCTGCATTTTTCTTGTCTTCAGAAGTTTGCACTTCTGATGCTTTCTCGAACTGAGGCCATCGATCTTTTTCTGCCATTAAAATACTTGACCCCTTGAACCACAAGGAGCTAACAATGTCGTTAACATCGGTTCCCCTTGAAACCAAGTCTGCTGGACTAGCATCCGTTGGAACGTGACGCCATACGACTCCAGTTGACAACAACACATGTACCCAACGTACCCGAATCACGCTCCAACCAATATAACGTGACCTGCGAATCTGACCAAAAATGCACGCTTTCTATCGTGAATTTGGTCATTGTGCTCGACACTTGTTGCCAGAGCTTGGCCAGCAATAGATCTGCACAAAGCTCTAGCCGGGTATTGTTTTAACGCTCACGCTTTGCCGTGAGCAATGAAACGCCAACGTTGTTGTTGCATGTTCGTCCGTATATGCAATAATCATAGGCGTGACTGGTTGCGTCAGCAAAGCCGTGAATTTGAACCTATTGGTACAACGTCAAACACACGTACCAAGGGATTGAAATTTTGTGCAAATCCCGCAAGGTAGTGGTGAACTTATCCCATGCAGTGTATAGACTCATAGCCTCATCCCAATCTACCTTTAGCCTCCAAAAGTCCTGCAATAACATTTTTGTCGTAGTGACAATTGGACACAACAAACCAAGACGGTCAAACAAACAAGAGGCTATTGACAATATATTCCCTTTTGTTGGTTTCAGGGAGGCTAAGCTATCCATGTCCAGATGGTATTTAAACACATCCTCTTGAGGTGCCCAGCGCATTCCAAGCATCTTAACTGAGCTTAGCCCATTAATTTTATGCTGATTTCCTCACTTTTACCAGATTCAGCCGGGCAATTGGAAGCCCACTTGGCCAATGGAAATCCTCCTGAGTGCAATTTTTTTTTTTTTTTTGGAACGTTGATATGCAATGACTGCACCATCAAGTGACCCAAGCGACACCAGCCGATGGCAGTTACGCGCGGATCTCTGGCAAGAACGCAGCCCACCTCCCGCCCAACCGACCGAGGGGCACTGCCGCATAACGCGCGACTCGTTAACCGAACCGATCGCGGACATGCAGGAAAGATAGGTGTTAGACTTGTGTTCGAGGAAAAGTAGACCTAATCTAACTAAAAACTAAGCAATTTCTATTAACGGGAAAGATATAAGAGTATCAGTAATTTAAGACTAGGAAGGGAGTTAGTAGTAGATATAATATGGTAGAGGGAATTATAATCCGAGCATAGGACCCTAAACGGTTCATTTAAAGAATAATTCGGTCAACAAAAAGGAAGAAACAACGGTGTATAATTCCTAGTGCTTCTAATAGGAATCGTGAAGTTTATGCGGCTCAACAGGTCAGGGCTATCTACGTCACCCTTGATCAAGTTGTGCACAAAAATCACACCAAGCATTTTCCTACGATTAGCTAAGGTTGGAAGGTTTATTAAAAGCAATCTATTAGGGTATGACGGCAGTTTCACACCTGCATCCCAGCTGAGACCGCGTAGACCAAAAAGTAAAAAGTTTTTCTGAACTGATTGTATACGGTCCTTATGTACGTTGTACTGAGGCACCATACACAAGAGCCGTATTCTAAACTCGGACGAACCAGAGAGGTGTAGAGAGTCTTTGTTATATAGGGGTCGTCAAATTCCTTTGACCCCCTCTTTATAAACCGTAGCACGCCCCCCCAAGCCACGCTTATTCACCATGGTAGAAATATGTTCTGAAAACTTTAACTTGGGATCTAATAGAACACCAAGATCATCAACCCGGGTAATTCTCTCAAGAGAACCACCACAAAGGGTGTAAGGAACCAGAGAGGCGCTGGAGCGATGAAAAGTCATTACATTACATTTTGAAGCATTAAGGTTTAATAAATTTGCACAACACCAAGACTGAAATCTATCGAGATCAGATTGCAACCTGGATTGAAAAGAAATGTCCTTATACTGGATAGTCTTTAATTATAAAGGAGGTAAACTCCAATAAAATAGTAGTGGTTGATCTCCGCCTTAAAAATCCATGTTGAGCTGGAGATATAAGTGATCTGCATAGGTTCTGCAGGTGCGGAGTTAAAATTTTCTCAAACACTTTAGGAATAGCGGATAACTTAAATATACCTCTATAGACGCAATGTCAGACTTGCTATTTTTCGTATGGAGAGGAAATTTGAAGGACTCCTTCCATATCGGGGGAAAGCATGAAGAAGTTATGGACAGGTTGAATAGTTTAAGCAGCGGCCCACACAGAGACTCGGCACAGTACCTGAGTACACAGCCGGGAACTCCGTCCGGACCCGGTGAGTACACCGGCTTTACTGTTCGTAGATCATGAAGCAACGAGCTTTCATTTAACAAAGGACTGAAAATGCCGTTTGACCTCGGTAAATCGTATGGATACGGCTGACCAGAGTAAACGTCCTGCGAATACGTAGTTTGGAAATAATGGGCAAAAAAATCGGCAATTGCATGATCATTATCTGCCGACGTATTAAGGAAGGATAGCGAGGATGGGTGTGCGGACGTTCTACGCTTACTGTTTACGAAGCTGTAGAACTGTTTAGGGTCCTTCCAAAAACGTATCCTGCATCGAGATAGGTAGTTCTGATAGCATTGAGCGTTAAGAACTGAAAAGTTTGACCGAGCCATTACATAATGAGAGAGAGAGAAGAAGGAGAGCCAACTTCTTGAAATTTTGTATAAAGTATTTATTTTAAGCTGTAGAACTGTTTAGGGTCCTTAGAAAAACGTATCCTGCATCGAGATAGGTAGTTCTGATAGCATTGAGCGTTAAGAACTGAAAAGTTGGACCGAGCTATTACATAGTGGGAAAGAGAAGGAGAGCCAACTTCTTGCCATTTTTTATAAAGTCTTGATTTTAAGTTTTTTAGACTAGATAGCTCATTGGTAAACCAAGGAGGTTTTCTTGATCTAATAGGACAGGAAAGCGAGACACAAGAGTCAAAAAGTAAGTCCAGTGCATCATAGAAAATGTTTGTGCCTAACGTAACATCACTGCACAAATATAAAGCGGACCAATCCAAATCCCCAATGAGGTTATTAAGCTTCGCAAAGTCGGCTTTACGAAAGTACCGGACACATTGGGGTAGTCTACCCGACCGATCCAATACAGTTCGTCCTAGGTCGAGCGACACTTCGAAAGTAGGATGGTAGGCATCTTCAGGTACAGTGAGCGGGGGGACTCGAGTTAACAACGCTAAGGTCCGTTACAAAGCACAGATCAAGAAATCGACCCAAGGAATATTTAACATGGTTAACTTGAGACAGAGACAGTTCAATCAAGCCGTCAATAAAGTCATGTCGTGACATGGGTACTAGGCTATTAGACTCATTTACCGAAGACCAAAAAATTCCTGGCAAGTTGAAGTCACCAAGATATATATCACGAACCTGGCTGCAAATTGTGTCCAGTTCTTGTAAACTGTCTGCATCTGCCAGCATATCGTCGACATAAAAACAATTGCGAATCACTTCCGCATCAATGGAACGTGATTGTGCGACAATATTTGCCAATTCGAAGAAACAACGTACAGCCAGAAAGGGTGCTGACGCTGTACCATATGTAATAGTATTCAACCTGTATGATTGTATGTTTTGTGAAGTGTTTTTTCTCCATAAGACAAGTTGGAAGTCTCTGTCTTCCTCAGAAACATTTATCTGCCTGTACATTTTCGAAATGTCAACAGTTACGGCAAATTTGTTCAACCGAATGTTGACCAATGTTGAATACAACTCCCTCTGAATAGTTTGCCCTACCATTAGTATTTCATTCAGCGACACTACTGTTGATGTTTTACTGGAAGCATCGAACAAAACACGATGTTGAGGTACTCTCAGGTCTGAGAACGCATTGATGAGAAATGTAGTAATGCTGATCTAGACGAGCAGACTTCAGAACAGACATATGCCCCAAATCCAAATACTCTTTCATGAAGTCATGGTATATATTTCAGAGAGTGTCATCCTTTGACAGTTTACGCTCAAGTTGCAAAAAACGCATTTCAGCAGCTTAAAAGGACAGGCCAAGAACTTATGGGTCTGTCTTAAAGTGAAGTTTGACTTGGAAGCAACCGGGAAACAATCGTTGTGCAGTTCTTGCAAAGTACAACTCACAGGCCTATTGTTCAGCTGTTTGGCGAACAGCCTTTGACTCAATTGGACATTGATCCAATTTCCAAAAACGGTTTACTAACGAGTCGAGAGAACAACTATACACTTGAGCTACCGAACTCTCACTACACTGTTGCCGAGGCGCCTGTCCAGTACATTTGCCTGCAATAATCCAACCGACCAATGTTTTTTGCATAATGGGCAGCTCGGAATGGAATCGATGCACAAACCTTATTTTTACTATCGGTGGTTGCACCACCTACCATTGCGATAGCAAGGGAAATTGGCTCACGTTTAAGCCAAAGCCTCTGTGCCAGGCTCTCAGACATCAAATTTATTGGTGATCCACTGTCAAGCAAAGCTCTTTTCGGATGCAACTGTCTGAACCTATCTTTAATATTTACGATCGCGGTAGCCAGAACGACTTGATCCGCATTGAGCACGTGACTTACGTATGCCTCCGACGTTGAGGCTTAAAGTGCCGCTGCTTCACCTTGTACTGATGCATTATACCTATGAAGGAAAGAATGGTGAGGCTTTGAACATACTCGACACTTCGCCGCCTTGCAAATTGACTCTGTTTGTCCCATGGTCAAAGAATTGACATACAGTTTTTGAGTTTTAGCATACTCAAAACGTTGCATGTCGGAAATGGCAGTAAATGACGAATAATAATATGTATTGTGGTTTGCAGACTTGCAATAGGTACATGCAGACGACGACTTTTGCCCTGCATTAGCACAGGCAAACGACGATTTCCGTTGAGGTTTCCTCACCTCATTACACAACCTTAACTTGTCACGAGTTGACTCTTCTGCTTCCCTTCGTCTTCCCAAGAAAGCAGCTTATCATAGTCAAGCTGCTCCTCAAACCGAGATTTGGTCACATGGTCGACCTTTGCCATTACCATATGAATAATCATTGCATTTGCAATATCTTTGTCATCATCTACAGACGACAGCGATGCATATATCGCCCACACCGTATCTATCATCGACCTTAAACTCGATGCAGATGGCTTGGTCATGCTTGGCAAATCGAATAACTGAGCAACAGTATCAAACAATATCAGACATTTATTGTCATACACTGACTTCAGACTTGGCAAGTCTGTTGTAGTTACAGTCTGTCATTTGATATGGCTTAACTACAGCCAATGCTTCATCTGACAAACACGATACTTAATGATTAAATTTTTCTACGTTTGTCAACGAAGCATCGTCGTCAATAAGACTTTGGAACAGGCACATGAAATTTGTATACTCCGAATGTTTGCCACTAAGCTTCGGCAAACGCATTTTCGGCAGCTGCGATCGTTGGCTCGAATTCATTGAGCAGTCATGCTGCATATGTGTGTCGGATCTTGGTTTAATTGCATTAATGAACATTGCTTTAGTTACGAAGCACAGATCCTCCAACGGCCCCCTACTTTCATTGGCTGGACTCAAAATGTCTAACTCTGCCTGTTGGTGCATAGCCTTATCAAAAGAACCCTCTAACAGTGCTTACCAAATTACAGGCGTTGTGCCGCCCTGAAAAGGTGGAAGCAGGTGAATAAGAGGTCACATAGGGTTGGTACGTACCGAAGTGCGCTCTGCGGTAAAAGGCAAACCTTGTTGGGGCGCTTTTTAACCAGGCCGTAAGCGGTGCTCCATCCCGAGAGGAGGGGCGAGGGGGACACCCAATAACAGTTTCCACGCTATCCTCCGTGGGACAAGAACAAATTTTCCGCGCGCGATTGCAGTTTTTCTGCTCTCTGCGAGTCGCCAATCAGCTGACTGGCCCGACAGTGCTGGAAGGTGCGGTAAGCCATCAGCTGGCACAAAACGAGCAACACCTTCGTAGCAAGCAGCTACTGCCGGTGTGTACAGAGTGGGTGAGAAATCCCGCGATTCGCTGCATACTTGCAGGCTGAGCGAGACACGGAAGGTGATCAGCGCTTCTACAGGCGCAGGAGGCCGCATAGGGGGGACCGGGAAAGGTCACGGAACCGACCAACCTCCGATCCCGCGCTCAGGCGGTGCCCCGGTCAACGGGGTCGTCGGGGACCGTGGAGGGGCGGTATATCCCCCATCGATCAGCCAAGGGGAAATCCGTGGCCAACGCGGGACCCCCCCTAGTGCGGACAGAATGGAGGCAGGAGTAGGAGGCGATTCCGAAGCCGACTACGCGTCGGTGTTCAGGGCGGGCAGCAAGCTCTCTCGATCGCCGGCACACACGTCAGCTCCACCAGCAGGACAGAGCACGGGCACGGACGCCAGGGAGACCCCCAAGAGGGTGCGCGACCCTGCCAGCCCAGCTAGCGGACAGAGAGAGACGCCGCCCAAGAGGAGCAAGGCGTACCAGGAGGCATCATGCCTCGAAAACCTCGAGGAGATGGGGAGGCTCCTGGCAGAAGTCACGGAGAGAATGCTGGACAAGCAAACGCGGCACATCAACGTCGCAACGCGAACGTTGTTCCTGCGGCTGAAGGAGCTGCATGGGAAGATCGACGAGGCGAGCAGAGGTAGTGCGGCGGGCACCAACGCCAGGCAGGAGGACCCCGAGGCAGAGTTCGTGTGCCCAAGCTGCGCACAAAGCACGAGGGCTGTAGGAAAGGCGCAGATGACCCAAACACCTGTCGTCTGGAGGAAGGAAGCAGCTTCGCAGACGGAACCGTGGCGTAGGCTGAGCCAGCAGGCTGCGACGGAGGACACGCCAGCGGTACCCGGACTGCCCCGCATGCGCAAGGAGAAACCAGTAGGCGCAACGGCTAGGAAGCCGCCGAGCAAACCCACTGTTCGGCCGCGAGCTGAAGAGGCGGCGAGCAGCGTCGAGAGCAAGCCCAGCAGGCCCAGCAGGTCGGGGAACGCGGAGAGAGGATGGACCGTAGTGGAGAAGCGGACGAAGACCACACGCCGTACCCGCCCCGACGCGGTCATAGTACACGCGAACGGGAAGACGTACAGCGAGGTGCTGGCGATGGTCACCAGGAGGGACGATGACCAGCTGGTGGGCCTTGGCAAGAGCGTCAAGAAGGTACGCCGCACCACGAATGGGAATCTGCTGCTGGAAGTGGCCAAAGGCAGCACAGAAAGCGCTGAGTCCATGATGGCGAGCATTGCGCGTGTTTTGGGCGACGCGGCATCTGTGCGCGCCACGACGGAGGAGTCCAAAGTGGTAGTGCTGGAGATTCGAGACCTCGACTCCCTCGCCACGGAGCGGGAGCTTTGCGCCGCCATAGCGGGGCAATTTCAGCTTGACGAGGGCCGGATACGGGTGCGGAGTCTTCGCCGGGGATTTGCGGAATCCCAGGTCGCAGTGGTCAGCCTGCCCTACACCCTGGGCAAAGCTGTCATACAGCGCGGCGAGGTGCGGGTCGGATGGTCCGTGTGCAGGATTAGAGAGAGGGAAGGCCTTCCGCGGTGTTACAGGTGTTTGGAGCCCGGGCACATCGCGAGCAACTGCAGGAGTACGGTGGACCGGAGTGGATGCTGCATCAGATGCGGAGCGCAGGGGCACAAGGCAGCGGACTGCAGCAGCGAGCCATCGTGCTTCATCTGCTCTGCAGCAGGGAAGGAGCTGATCAGCCACCAGGCAGGCGGCAGAAGCTGCCCAGCATCCAGCGGCAGTAAACCGAGACCACCATGCAGTTGATTCAACTCAACCTGAATCACTGCAGGGCCGCGCAGGATCTCCTGTCCCAGACGGTACGAGAACTGGGCTCCGAGGTGGCAATCCTCAGCGAGCCGTATAAGGTGGCCAGCGGCGGCAACTGGGCCACGGACCGCACTGGCAAGGCGGCGCTGTGGCTGTGTGGAGCTGATTCGATGCAGATCCGAGACGTCATGGCTGCAGATGGGTTCGTCCGAGGGATCGTAGGTGACACCTGGATCTACAGCTGCTACCTGGCGCCGAGTCTCTCCCTGGAGGCCTTCAGCCGCACCATGGACGAGTTGAGCTGCGACTTGCGAGGACGGAGCAACGTGGTAGTTGGGGGCGACTTCAACGCCTGGGCCACGGAGTGGGGATCCACGTGCACAAACGCCAGAGGGCGAATAGTGCTGGAGGCATTTGCGACGCTGGACCTCGTGCTGCTGAACGAAGGATCCCAGGAGACCTTCAACAGGGCAGGAGCAGGGTCGGTAATCGACCTTACTTACGCTAGCGGTGCGCTGGCTCGCCACGCCCGTTGGAGGATCTGTGAGATATTCACAGCCAGCGACCACGAGGCCATCCAGTGCTCTCTGGGGAGGTCTACCCGAGGAAGAGGAGCCCCACCTCGACAGGGGAAGGCGTACCGCCAGGAAAGTCTGAGGCCACAGTCCTTCGCTAGAGCACTGCTGGGCTCTATCTCAAGCGAGGCAGCCGGAGCCAACGAGTGGGCCAACAACCTGGCCGCTGCAGTAGAGGAGGCCTGCGACCAGAGCATGCAGCAAAGGAGGGCGTTCCGGTCGCATCATAAGCCGGTGTTCTGGTGGAGTGAGGAGATAGCCGAGCTCCGCCGAACGTGCATCCGCGCCAGAAGGCTGCTCCAGCGAGCGCGGGGCACACCGCGCCTTGAGGACCGCGATGCAGCCTACAAGGCAGCAAAGAAGGAGCTAAAACACGCCATCAGGGGCAGCAAGCGAGAGTGCTTCTTACAGCTATGCGACGCCGCCGAAGGGGACCCATGGGGAGGCGCTTACAGGATGGTCGCAAAGCGGATATGCGCGGGCAGCAAAGCCCCAACTGATCCCGCGGCCCTGGAGGGGATAGTCGGGGCGCTGTTTCCGAGAGGCCGACCGGTCACCGGATTCCCTCGTGAGGAAGCTAACCCTGGCGAAGTTCGCGAGGTCACGGAGGATGAAGTACTGCAGGCAAGCAGGGAGATGAACCCCAAGAAGGCTCCGGGACCGGATGCGATCCCCAACAGAGCGTCGAGGCTGGCTCTAGCGCTCCTACCGCGTGAGGTGGCGGGCCTCTTCAACAGATGCCTCCACGAGGGTACGTTCCCCGATAGGTGGAAGAGGCAGCGACTCCTCCTACTTGCCAAGCCGGGTAAGCCGCCGGGGGAGGCCTCCTCCTACAGGCCTATATGTCTCCTGGACTCGATAGGCAAGGTTCTGGAGAGGGTGATCGGAGTGAGGCTTAGCGCAGCCATTGATGCTGCTGGCGGTCTCTCCGATAACCAATACGGCTTCCGGAAGGGCAGATCGACGGTGGACGCAATCTCCAGAGTTGTGGAAACGGCGAGGGAGGCCATTGCAGGGACCCGTTGGAGAGGAGGGACGAAGTCCTACTGTCTGGTGGTGACACTGGACATTAGGAATGCATTCAACTCGGCCGATTGGGGCCGTACGTTGGAGGCACTTCGCTCCTTCCGCATCCCGGGCTACCTGCTCAACATAGCGGCCAGTTATCTCAGCAACAGAGTGCTCACGATGGACACGACCATGGGTTCCAGAGCATACGAAGTCTCAGCCGGAGTCCCCCAGGGCTCCGTTTTGGGACCCCTGCTCTGGAACGCCATGTACGACGGTGTACTAAGGCTGCGGATGCCAGCGAACACCAGTCTGGTCGGTTTCGCCGACGACGTGGCTATAGTGGTGGTAGCCAAGGAGCTCGCTGCTGCGGAGCACCAGGTCAACGAGGCCATTCGCGCCATTGAGGAGTGGCTAGCTGTCGCAGGACTGGAGCTGGCGGCGCAGAAAACGGAGGCGGTCCTGATATCGAGCAGGAAGGTGGTCGAGACCGCTAGAGTGCAGGTCGGTGGGACCACGATCGCATCGCAGAGGGCGATCAAGTACCTCGGGGTCCTTCTGGACACGCGTCTGTCCTTTAAGGAGCACCTGGAGTACGCAGCCAGGAAAGCCAGCGTTACGGCAAGGGCGCTGTCAAGGATGCTCGCAAACACCAGAGGACCGAAGCAGGCAACGAGGAGGCTGCTGACAAGCGTGGTCACATCGCAGCTGCTCTACGCCGCACCAGTGTGGGCGGAAGGAGCGAAGGTGCAAACGTACGTGCGGGGGATGAAGTCGGTGCACAGGCTGTGCGCCATGAGGACAGCGTGCTCGTTCCGGACCATCTCGGACGCTGCAGTGCTCGTCATCGCCGGTCTCGTCCCAATTCTGGAGCTGATTCAGGAAAGGACCGAGGTCCACACCGCCACGCGGGGCAGGGCAGCTGACCCACACTACATCGCTGAGCGGAAAAAGGCTGCAAGGCAAAGCAGCATGGAGAGATGGCAGTCCCAGTGGGACAGGTCAGCCAAAGGGCGCTGGACGCACAGGCTCATCCCGAGCCTGGAGAGCTGGCTCACGAGGAAGCACGGGCAGGTGGATTTCTACCTCACCCAGCTGCTTAGCGGCCACGGGTGCTTCCGTAGCTACCTCAAACGGTTCGGGCATGAGACTGAGGACAGCTGCCCCGAGTGTGGCTCGGGCATAGTGGAGGATGCACAACACATCCTTTTCGAGTGCCATAGGTTCGACCACGAGCGGCAGGCCTTGGAGGCAACCGCAGGAGCCAATATAAGCATGGAGACTCTGGTTCCTCTGATGCTAGAGGACCATAAAACCTGGGAAGCAGCCGCGGACTTCGCCGCACGAGTGATGAAAACGCTCAGGGCGCTGGAGAGAAGGCGGAAGATCCAGTCGCAGTTGGAGCAGGAGTAGGGGGTCCAAGCGCGCGAAGCAATGGTTAGTCACTAGTCACTACCGCGCGCTCAGGGGCCCGACACCCGTAGCTTATAGTATAGAATAAGTAGATGTTAATATTTGCGTTTACTAGTTTTAATTAATAAATAAACGTAATGAATATAAAAAAAAAAAAAAAAAATAT
>JAWNKY010002587.1:0-10168 GCA_035041765.1 Drosophila algonquin
AACGGTAAAATAGCAAGCGATTCGTCTTCAAAATCAGTACAGCAGCGTTTGCAGATGATTGCTTGCTTTTCGTCTTCATCTTCGTCTTCGTCTCAGCGCGCACTATGCGTGCGGTCGAGCGATATAATTTCATATAATTTGTGCTGCACTGTTTTTCGTCTTCAGCTTCGTCTTCATCTTCGTCTTCGTCTCAGCCCGCACTATGTTTGCAGCCTAAGAGACATAACATATGCATAAACTTTCAACATAACATTTCAGCATTTTAACATTTTTGTAATTCTCTTATTATATGCAACGTAATTGCCTCAACATCGGCCGCGTTGACTGCCTATACAAAGCCTCCTCCACTACTCCTATTAGCCACATTTGTGGTGGCACGTTGTCCTCGTGGGTTGCCAAAACTTTGCCTGGCTCCAGATTGGCGACCTCTTGCCACCACTTCCCTCGCTGCTGAAGTCTGAGCAGATAGTCTCTGGACCAGTCTCTCCAAAACCTTTGCTTGATGGCAGACACGAGCTGCGATCGTTGCAGATAAGACAGGCTGCTGTCTGGTCTGGGCAGCTCTGATTCGGGCGGCAGCGAAGTTAGCATTCTGCCGACGAGTAAGTGTGCGGGAGTCAGCACCTCTCCTTCGTTGGGACTGACGCTGTCGACCACCAGTGGCCTGGAGTTCAGCACGGCCTCGACGTCCACGAGCACGGTGTGCAGCTCGTCCTCCTTGAGCACTGCGCTGCCCATGGCCCTGAGCAACAAATGCTTGGCGGACTTCACCGCAGACTCCCACAGGACTCCAATGTGCGGGGCTCGGGGCGGGATAAATTCCACCGAAAAACGGTGAGCCGCAGCATACGCCTTGAGGGCCTCGTCCTTAGCATCCCAGCCCTCCATACGCTCCATGAGCATGCGAGCTGCACCAACAAAATTGGTCGCATTGTCGCAACATAGCCGGACAAGCGGGCCACGACGTCCAATAAACCTGGATAAACATAAAATAAAAGTATTAGCTGTCAAGTCTTTCACAATGTCTAGGCGTACAGAATTAGATGCGAAGCAGACGAACACTGCTATGTACATTTTGAGAGGCTGCTTGGCTCGATGTAGATAGCTAAGGTAGAGAGTAACAAATCTACATTTTTTTGGCATTAATATTGGGAATTCAGCATTATGGGCTAGGGGTACATTTAGTAGTCGACCGCCTACTCGAATCAACAAAAATGAGCATGAGCCCACTTGTTCTTCCAACATGAAGGGATTTAGTTTTTGCAGTGATAACTGCAACTTGGATGACTTTTTAAGTTGTCGATTTCCTGCGAAATGATGCGCAGCAGTCAGAGCTTGCACGCGAAACTATTGCCGTTTCTTCTTTGCTTGACGGGTCCTCTTTGATGTGTCGTTGATCACTCAAGTTAAACAATATATATTGAATATCTATATGAAGGTATACATATGTATATCGGAGTAAGGTTGGCATTCAATGGCACATCAGGTTCTTCATTTTCCTTATTCATTTTTCTATTATTTTTCTATTATTTTGTCGCCAAAGCACAGCAAGTCCCAAGTCGTTGTCTTTTCGGTTTCCACGCACAGAATGACTAGACCTAATTTTTCGTCCTCTTTGCACGGCGCTTTGCTCGTATTTTTTTCGTTTCTTTTTGTGCTTCCTTCTTTTTACAACAACACTTGGGCCATGCTCATCTGAGAGTCTCTCTCGCTCTCCGACTATGCTCTTAGCAACCTTGGGTCGCACTAACAAAATATCGATAGCTAGTATCGTTCGAATATCATTTATTAAACATTGCTTAGTTATTTACAAACATAATAATAATAATATTACTTCTCCATCTCCGCCACGGCCTTCCTGACACTCACACGTCCTCGTGTGCAGTGACGTACATAATAACAACCAAATACTTAGTAGCTTCCTGCCTTGCTCAAGTTACTTAACATTTAATTTTAACAATAGATAATTTTAACTCAAATTCATTTTCAAATCTTTATCTCTATTCTTACATCATACTAGAGCCATACGCTCTCTTTTTTTTTTTTTTTTTTATTCTTGCTCTTTAACATTTTTTTTCTTCTTTAGTACCACTGTACCATCGTACCATGACTGTTTCATATTTCTTTTACATTTCTCAATATCATATCATCAATATCATACCACGTTCTAAGGCTCTTGCTGTCTCAATACAACGCTCTCACGCACTCTTTGCGTCATGGTCTCTCTTTAGACCCTCTTGACCCCCGCCACGCGACATCAACCGCGCCGCACGCCATGTTCGACTCTCACTAGCCTACACTTGTGCCATCGGTTGACCATCGTGGTGCGGTCGTAGCCTTCGTGTATGATTCAATTCAACGCACCCACCGGTGCCACAGTGCATGGTACCTCTTCATCATCCTTGCCCTCGAGCAGGTGATCCACCTCAGCTGCGACTAGCCCACTTGGCATAGCCCGCAACTGTTCATGAGCATACTTATACGTTCTCTTACTAGATAAAGATTTTAACATATAACGGTCACCTTCAAGTACTTCAATTATCAAAAATGGTCCTTTGAACTTAGGATCCAACTTCGTTTGGTGACGTTCTTCACACTTGAGCAAGACATGGTCGCCTACGCCAAATCTCACAATTTTGGCCTTATCTCTATCAAATCTCTGTTTATCATACTCAGCATTACTTATCATGTTTCGTTGGGCTCGAGTTCTAACACCTTCTACATCTACTTTTTCTTCTTCCACTTAAGGCATCATACCCAAAGGTCTTGCCTCCTTTCCAATTAACATCTCCAATGGACTGGCCTTGGTGACTCGATTCGTTGTACAATTTAAAGCCAACTGAACATCTTTTACTGCATCTTGCCAAGATCGTTTACTTGTCTCTACAGCCGTCAACATTGCTTTCATGGTACTCATAACGCGCTCTACCTGACCGTTCGCGCGACTAGCGCCAGTTGCTATCAAATGAAAATCAATCTTTTGTGTCGAGCAAAATTGTCGGAAGTCATTACTTGCAAAACTACGACCCTGATCAGCAATTATACGATTGGGAACACCGAATAAAGATATGGCAGATTTTACTGCCTCTATGCAACTATCAGTATCAAGACTAAGAGTGTGATGAAGATACACGAATTTAGTGAAAGCATCGATCTGCACTATCACGTATTCTTTGCGATCACTCTTGCCACTCAGCTTTCCGCTAATATCAATATGTATCGTATGCCATGGTATGTCGATCTTCGGTATGGAATGCAATTCTATTTGTACTTTGCCTGTGGCAGGTTTCGTCAATTTGCATGTGATGCAATTTTCCACAAACTTTCGCACATACTTTGACATGTTCTCAAACCAATACTGAGTATACACCTTATCTAAAGTCTTTTCCCAGCCGAGATGCATTATAGCTTCGTGTACGTGATTGATGACTGACCTCCTGAATGCCCTGGGTATTACAGGCAGACACCTGGTTCGACCATTTCTTTGTATTTTCTTGTACAGCATACCCGCTCGCAGCTCATATGTCTTTGCAATCTCATCCTGCAATTCATTATTTTGCATTTTTAAAATTACTTCAGCTAACTCTTGATCTCGCTGCTGTTCTGCTAATAGCCAATTATTCGTTATTTCCGCTAGTTCCACGCGCAATTCCTTATTCTTTACCACATTTGAATGTCTATCAGCCGGTAAGGGGTTGCGCGAAAGAAAGTCTACATGTGCCATATGATTCCCTTTTCTATACTCTATGCTAAAATCAAATGATTGTAGATATGCCCACCAGCGATGTACCCTAGGCGATAACTCAATCTTATGTCGACTAGCTTTCAGAGAATTGCAATCAGTGTATACCACAAAAGGACGGCCATGCAGGTAATGGCGGAAGTGTTTTACAGCATTAAACACAGCTAGCGTTTCCAACTCATATGAGTGGTATTTTGATTCTGCCGCTGTAGTGCATTTGCTGTAATACTCGATAACCCTCGATTTGCCGTTTACCTTATGCATCAATATGGCACCATACCCTATCGAACTAGCATCGGTATGCAATTCAACAGGATACTGTGGATCATAGATTATCAGAACGGAGTCACTCACTAGTGTTGAAATGATTTTCTGTCGTACCTGTTCGTGTTTTGGTTCCCATTCAAACTGGTTGTTCTTAGAGGTCAGTAAATACAATGGCTTCATTTGCTCGGAGAATCGTGGAACAAATTGCCGAAAGTAAGAAGACAAACCTATGAACTGTCTTAGTTGAGTCACAGACTGTGGTGGTGGCAAAGCTTCCAAGGCTTCTATCTTACGCGGATTCGGTCTTAGTTCGCCATTTTCAACTTTGTACCCCAGATATTCAACACTTGGTTTCATAAATGTGCATTTGGCTATATTAAATGAGAATCCGGCCTCAGTCAGAACGTTCAACACATTTTCCAGTCGATCATACGCCTCCTTTCTCGTGCAGGCCACAACTAAAACGTCATCGATACACACTATGGCATATGAATAGGCCAGTTCACCTAAAGCTCGCGTTATCGCTCGTTGAAAGACAGAAGATGCATTTTTCAAACCAAATGGCATGGAAAGAAACTCGTACTGACCCTCAGGTGTTACAAATGCAGTACGTTCTATCGAGTCAGAATGTATGGGTACCTGATAAAACCCGCTTGCCATGTCTAAACTCGAAAAGAATTTGCTGCCACGCAGTCTGTTAATCTGGTCAGATATCAAAGGCAGAGGGTACTTATCCGCAATCGTATTC
This sequence comes from Drosophila algonquin, assembly GCA_035041765.1. Lineage (NCBI taxonomy): Eukaryota > Metazoa > Arthropoda > Insecta > Diptera > Drosophilidae > Drosophila > Drosophila algonquin. The sequence goes on from JAWNKY010002587.1 coordinate 4,758, forward strand.
GCATTCAGTTCTCTATAATCCACACATAGTCGATCATCACCATTTTTCTTCTTTACTAGCAGCATTGGACTCGCAAATGGAGAGCAGCTCGGACGGATGACACCATTCTCTAGAAGCTCTTGTATTTTGCCTCTCACTAACGTTTTCTCTTCTGAGCTAAGCCTATACGGACGCCTCATTACGATTTTATTCACATCCATCAAACGAATTTCCAGCTCCCCAGTTGTCACTCGACTATTTGGGATGCCCTTTATAAATCTGCGTGCATATGGCTCCAATATTTCGACTAGTCTGACCTTGTCTGACTCACACAATTCTGGATCGCTATTTATGAGCTTTGCAAAATCCACTTTGGCAATGTCGGAGAGCGTGTTGACAGTATTGATCTTATATATCTCGAATTTGTTGGCATCTATCGAAACACCAAAACCCTGACTCCAAATTTCACGGCCAACTAACACGTCATGCTTCAAACATTCATCCATTACCACATGAAAAAGGATTTCTAAAGAGTATTCACAAATTTTAACAGTTGCTAGGATTTGCAACGTACATGATATTGAATTATCGCCAATGCCTCTTAAAACTACCTTATTATTGATTCTCTTTCCTTCGAACTTTTCAGCCAGCTTTTCTTTCAATAATGAACACTCGGCACCCGAGTCGAAGAAAAATGGAACAGGCTCACCATACTGATACAGGGTTCCCTTTGGCTCCACCACGGTACAGACATCAACTCGCCTCTCGTATGTGCCGCTCTTACTCGACGCTGAGGTTCCTTTTGTACATACAGATGCAATGTGTCCAGGGTTGCCGCATTTAAAACATGTCACCGCTGCTCGTTCTTTGCCCTGTGGCGCGTTGCCATGCGTCTGACTTCCCTTGAACGCGTTCCACTCTCCAGTTTTCCTGCTGCGGCACTCCGCCATTTTATGTCCAACTTTGCCACAGAAATGGCAGTGTAGCTTCGGCGTTAATTTTTGCTTCTTCCGTTCGGGGGGGTGTGATCCACACTATAGTAGTCGTTCCGTTTGCCAAACGCATACGCTCGCAACTGCTGCTCCAATTCACTGCGTGTTCTGATATTGGTAGTGAATAGCAAGCGCTGCAGTCGGTTGTCTATATTGGATGCGTGGGCTAGCACAACGGACACCGCTATTTCCTCCAGATTCATTGTTTTCCATTTAGACAGCAGTGACGTCACTAAGCGGCTGCCATATACAGACAAGCACTCGCTCGGCTTTGGGCTCCCGTTGAAGATGTTCAGCAAAATGGCTGCCGGCGTCTCTATTCCCTCGTAACGCTGAACAAACAGATCTCGAAACTCAGGCCATTTGATTCCCGTGTAGCAGATCTGCGATAGCCACTGTGATGCTCCACCTTGAAGCGAGTCACTGAGTGCCATCACAAGTGCGCTGCCTTCTATCGGATTCTCAGCCATGATTATGTCCACCGTTTTGCACCAGGCCGCAGCATCTGCACACACAGCGTCGGGATTGTACTTTGGCAGGGTTACCAATTTTGCTTTTTCAACAGCCTTTCCTGATGCCTGCATCGATTGAATGAGCTCCATAAAATTTCGGTTCTGCGCCTCGAAAAGTGCACGCCAATGATTGCCAGAGTGGTCTGGTGGCGAGGCCGATCCCACTTCTGATATCGGAGTAAGGTTGGCATTCAATGGCACATCAGGTTCTTCATTTTCCTTATTCATTTTTCTATTATTTTTCTATTATTTTGTCGCCAAAGCACAGCAAGTCCCAAGTCGTTGTCTTTTCGGTTTCCACGCACAGAATGACTAGACCTAATTTTTCGTCCTCTTTGCACGGCGCTTTGCTCGTATTTTTTTCGTTTCTTTTTGTGCTTCCTTCTTTTTACAACAACACTTGGGCCATGCTCATCTGAGAGTCTCTCTCGCTCTCCGACTATGCTCTTAGCAACCTTGGGTCGCACTAACAAAATATCGATAGCTAGTATCGTTCGAATATCATTTATTAAACATTGCTTAGTTATTTACAAACATAATAATAATAATATTACTTCTCCATCTCCGACATGTACATACAACGGGCCTTTTCACTTTGTTATATACTTTATTAACAGGCAGTTTTATTTTTGGTAATTCTATTGGGCACTTTAATTTACCTGTGGCATTTGTTGAGAGTAATTTGCTAAAATGTTTGGTACAAATCCAAATGATGCACTAAACATCGTTTGTGCCGTTAAGCACAGTTAATTCGAACTTATGTGGACACGGGAACCGGACAGACCGACAGAAAAACCTTGTGCGCTGTTTCGACTTCAAATTATGAGTGTTTTATTCTGGCAGCGTCGCCCTCTTTGTGAGCGGCCGCTTCCAGCATGAGCTCCGTTGGTATAAGAGACATAACATATGCATAAACTTTCAACATAATATTTCAGAAGTTTAACATTTTACTAATACTCCTATTATAGGCAATGTAAATTAAATTAAAATTAAAATTTTAATTAAAACAGATTTTTCTTGCGATTTTTTTTTATTTAACAGTATTTAACTAATTACATGGGACATCAACATTTTTTAATAAACTATGGCTTCCTGGCAATTTGTGCATTGGACGGGTCCATTTCATTTATATGGTTTTTCAACGGTGATTCTACGGTGCAGTAGATATTGGAAGGTATCAGTTCTACCAAAGACAATATAACCAGTAACATGGGTAACTCAATACAAAATTCTTAACTCGAGTCATATATACAGAGAGCACTCTAGAGGCAAGCGCTCTACACGTGAGGCTGAGCTTCAAATGTATGTGTGCACATGTTTTAGGTCTGCTTGATTGTATTGGTTGGACTAGGCAACACCGCTGAAAGACCCAAAAATGGTTTTTGGTTTCGGTTTTTCCTGTTTTCAAAAAAAAACTAAATCTTAAAAAAACATAATTCTTTAAACAAATTTAAATCTTCAAATTTATCAGAAATAGTATTTTTGGGTCTCAGCGGAAATAAAAAGTTGAATTTTGGTTGAATAGTGGGTTTACGAGATTGTAGATTATGATTTGATGATGACGCTTGCCCACAATACAAAAAAATTAATATTTTGTAAATCCTTTATATGCTAATTTAGTTTACCTAATTAATTTACCTGCGCCCAGGTATCTTCTCATTGCCCGTGAGAGAGCCGCTGCAGCTGCAGATGAGATGTTCCAGGGTTTCAATAGCCCCGAGCTCATCACATTCCCAGCTGTTTCTGTCGGTGATGTTTAGTCTGGCTACGTGTGATGCAGGCAGGCAGTGACCTGTCAATATTCCTACTGACGGTCTACAGTCCTTCCGTGGAAGGTGCAGCAGATAGTGGCTGAGTTTTTTGCTACGTTCGTTGCACATGATTTTCGAGACTCGGCAGTTGGTCGTGCTCCTCCACCTGCTCTCGTTTTCTAGTCTAGCCAGCTTTTCTAGATCGCCCTGTAGCGTTCTGAGGGAGACAGGCACATTTTCTACTCTTTGCAAAGTGAGTCCAATGCTTCCCTGCTTGGCAGGACACTTCTAGAACTGACCGCAGACGACTGCATGGATTTTATCGCCGCTTGGCTGTCTACGAACAGGTTGACCAAATTGTGTGATCGTTCTGTGTGTTGTGCAGCCTCCTCCTTTCCTGATGTCAAAGACTTCTGTCTGGAATTTGTTGCAGTGGTCCGGTAGCTTATATAACAGCCTTCTTTCGGGGTCTGTGTATATAATGAGGTGCTGAGTCTGGTCCCGTCCTTTTTTCCATTCCTCGGGTCCCAGAAATGCGTTTTTTTTTACTGTCGAGGCAAGTTCGGGGTGTCATGAAGTCAGTACAACTGATCATGTCCCTGCCAATTGAACTGTGTCCGTATCCTTGTGGCCAAATGTTTTCGCAATCAGGCGCTGTGCAGCCTTTCCTGTCGTCAGACATGCGTGGATGTCCGGGGGATCAATTCGAAGTATGGTCTCGAGTGCTTTTGTTGGGGTTGATCTCAGTGCCCCCGTGATACAAAGCAGAGCCTTTCGCTGAGTCTTTTCCATAAGCCTGTGGTACGTCGTATTTCCGGTACCTTGCCACCACACTAAGACTCCATAAAGCAGAGTTGGTCGCACCACCGAGATGTAGATCCAATGCATAAGAGCAGGTGACAGGCCCCATATGCTGCTGAGCATTCTCTTTGAGGCATATAGCGCAGTGGTGGCTTTCTTCGCCCTTTCCACTACATTGGGTCTCCATTACAGCTTGCTATCCAATACTGTGCCGAGGTATTTGACTTGTGTTTTTGGGGTTAGCCTTGTTTGGTTGATTTTCGGGGGATCCATGCCGGTACCTTGAACCTCTTGGTCCGCGTTGATACTGAGTCCTACCTTGTCTGCCCAGTCACTCTCCCTGAGTGTACTTTCCATTATGGAGCTGAGGGTCGATGGACATACTCCCGTAATAAGTTTGCATATGTCATCTGCACAGGCTGTTATTTTTGGGGCTTTCCTTTCGAATCTCTTGATTTGGTCGTCGACCACCAGATTCTATAGGAGGGGCGACAGGACTCCACCTTGCGGTGTGCCTCTGAGTGCCCCCTTGGCTATGGAGGCGGTGCACCATTCTGATTGAACCCGTCTACAACTTAGGAGGTTCTTTATCCAGTGGTTGATTGCTGGGTGTGTGTTAGTTTTTTCTAGGCGACCCATTATTGCGCTTGTGGCCACGTTATTAGTGCATATATCTTGTAGTTGAGGGCTTTCTCGACGATAGCTACTAGCGAGTATAGTGCTGTTTCCACCGATTTTCCTTTAGTGTAGGCATGTTGGTTGTTTGACATCAGTCCCCTTACTTCCTTCCTGATGTGTAGCTCCAGCAGCTTTTCCAGCGTTTTTAGTAAAAAGGAGGTGAGGCTTATCGGGCTATAATCCTTGGGACTAACATGGCTTCCACCAGAGTGGCTTGTTCCTCTTTTTCGTACTTGAGGGTGGGCATGCTGCGCGGTAGCCATCTAGTAGCTCCTTGGATAGAGTCTCAAGAGACTTCTCTATGTCATTAGCCGATTTTACCGACCCCGGATTCGCGAGCTTCGAGGTAACCGTCTTTCTGAACTTTTCCCAGTTTGTCTTCCGGGGGTTCCTACAGACGGCTGCCTTCGAGGTGTGTTTAAATTCGTATTTGAACTGGATGTACCTGTGATCTGAGAAGGATGGTCTTTTGAGGACCCTCCACCCGGACACCACGGCACTCCTTCCCGTTACGAGTGTAAGGTCTAGCACGTTTGATGAGGTGAGACCCACGTAGGTGTAGTCCTCTCCCACGTTTGCTACTTTTATGTTAGTGGAAAGTATAAATTCTAGAAGAGACTCAACTCGGTCATTGGTATCGGGGCTTCCCCATACATTATGGTGGGCTTTAGCGTCCGTACCAATGAGTAGTTGGTAGT
>JAWNKY010002590.1:0-17500 GCA_035041765.1 Drosophila algonquin
TGGTTTAGTTCTTTTTTAAAGAATTTTTTAAAATTTGTCATAGTTTTTCCAGTGGTAGTGCTTCTATTTTTCAAATAACTTTATTTTCTTAAAACTGGTTTATTAAACTTTGCAGTTCTGAAAAGCTGATAAATGCAGCTATAAATTCAACCCGTTTATTTATCGATTATTATTATTACAAACCATACCTTAAACGACGCTTAACTAATGTGTCTATCTAAAAAAAGGTTAGCCATGAAGTATTTTTTTCGACTTTTCTTGAGTTTTCAAAATCAAAATTTCGGCAAAAAAATACCGCAAAAAATTATGAAATTTGAATTTGAAAACTTAATATCTTCCAAACGTTCCAAAAGCACTACCTCTGGAAAAAACATAACAAATTAAAAAAAACGAAATCAAGAAAAAACACCATATTTCTTTAATAAATTTGAAATCTCAAAATCTACCAGAAAAAGTCATTTTGGAATAAAAAATAAAATAATAATAATAAGGAATAAAAAATAAAGTTTGATTCATTCTTTTTATGGAAAGTAATTTTTTTTTTATAAAGATCTATTGACATATACCTACTTATTTCCCTGAGGTATATACATATGTAATCTATCGACGCATTTCCTCTAAATTTTGTTAATACATATTCAGGTAGGCTTTTGGTTTCACTTTAATAATAAATTTAATTTAACTTTTAAAAACACATAAATTGGCGCTCCCGCGTTTCACATACCACCAAAAATAATACTAAATAATAGACTCCGCTCGCAATATGAGCGTAACATAACAGTTATAGCCTATTTACACTACGGATAAGTTATTGAGTTTCGGGCAAAACTCGAGTTTCGTTTACATGGGGAAGCATAGAGGACCTAGAGGTGGCAAAAAAGTTGAGTTTTGGTTGCGTTTAGTTGAGTTTGTCCGATTTTCCGAATATTTCAACCCTGATCTGCCTGTCGTGGAATTATCACCATTAGTTACAACAAAAATTAGCAGCTCAAAATTTAAATTTTGGCGCGTAAAAAATATGGCTGGGGAAAAAGGTGCAAATATACATACAATTGTTAAAACCAATACTTTAAACCAATTTTATTATTAAAAACCATATAATCAATGCGGTCGATTTCTAAAATTCGGTCGGAAAAACTTAGCCAAACGCTAAATTGAATTATTATAAATTCATATAAATTAAATTATTATAAACAATTGCCAATTTAAAAAATTTTAATTTTGGTACATATGTAATGTACATATACATACATATACCCAAAATTCAACATATTTGCAATTGCAGCCGTGCATTTTCCCTGCGGAAATTATAATTTGGGATACATTATTTAATATAAAAGAAATTGAAATGCCAATTCCTTACCAGTCCAAATGCGTTTCTTGTAAATTTCATCCAAATACTCCACAGTTGCTGCAGACATCGTCGCCAACTCTATACATTGCAGCTTCGTTATCGTATCTTGCTCTGCCACATAGAAAAATATTAATTCTTGTTCATTCATATTAATGAAATTTAATAAACGAAAATGTATGTACACAAGCACGTGCCAGCAGCCGAAACTCAATAACTCAACTTTGGCATAGTGTAAATCCAAAGTTCCGAGTTATTGAGTTACCTATCGATAAATGTACCGTAACTCACTGAGTGTAAGGTGCCGCTTACACTGAGGCTGCGTCTTGATTCTTTGCGTCTTCCCAGAAACGCAGTTTTTTTTACATAGGTTTAGCATAGGGCCCTAGTGATGGCAAAAAGTTGCGTCGTTTTCCGACGCAACTACGTTTTGGTATTTCTGTGGTTTTTCTGTGCGCATAACAGCAATTTTCGTACTTTTCTGCCTAATCAGCGGAACTATCACCACTAATAACAACAAAAAACAGCAGATTCAAATTTAAATTTTGCCGCATAAAATTTTTAACTGAGTAAAAAGGGGCAAAAATTCATGTAATGCTTAGAACAAATTGTTAAAACTAATTTTATTATTAAAAAAGCATTTCAACAATATAGTTGATTTCAAATTTTTGCTGCAAATCCCATGTCTTTGAATCCTTTCACTGTTTCCGTGATCTTCTCAGGGTAAGAAAGTCTGCTTGCAGATACTTGTCAGCGAGTTCAGCAACTACCTAGAGACAAAACTGCAGTAATATGAGGCAGACAAAAGCCCTTGACACACCAAATAGACTCCCGTGCGATATTCCGCAGTCGATCCTAGCCCTAAAGGGCTATGGCTATCTCTTCTCCAGAGGGATTGTCAGTCGAAAAGGAGTTTTTTTTTTGAGATTGGGCAACAGTCCAACGAGAATGTTGAAGTCAGAGCTGCAAACCGGTCCGGAACCGAACCCCGTGGAACCGGTTCTCTGCGGGTTCCTTGCTATGTCGAACCGAACCCTGAACCGAACCCAAGAAATGTCTCGGAACCGTGAACCGAATCGGTTCCGTCTTTATTTAAGGGTTCGGTCCAAGAAAATATAAATATGAAATATGTGCCGGATCTGATGTCGTCATGTTCGGCTCATGGCACGAGCCGAACGAACTCTCATTTTCTGCATGCTTGTTTCTGGATCTGTTTTGTTTTGTATTGTTTTTATGAAAAGCATTGTGGGAAACCAAGCCACAACGAAAAAATTCGTTTCTACATTCAGTAAATCTTTTGAAGAAATTCCTCGAATGCATCCCCATGCAGACGTTTTAAAGTTTTGGGAAAATTACAGCCAAACAGATTTGAAAAAAGTAGCAATGGTTGTTTTGGCGGTTCCGGCAACTCAAACTTCTGTAGAGAGAGCATTTTCCTCCCTCAAATTTGTGTTGTCGGATAAAAGGGCATCAATTGATGAAAACCTCCTGGAGGATATTATGCTAATAAACTTAAATTAAAACATGGTTTGAACTAAGTTAAATACCTTTGAAATGCAAGGAATGCAGTAAAAAAAATGATATATTATTATTTTTTTTATATTATTAAACATTTTTATTATTATTTTTATTTCTTTATATATGGTTTGAATTGAGTTAAATTTAAATACCTTTAAAATGCAACGAATGCAGTAAAATAAAATGATTTAATTGTATAAAATATGGATGCTCTATATCTTTTCATTTATTTTACTCTACGAACCCGGGTTTGGAACCGAACCCGAGGTTCCAAAATATTCAAAACCCGGTTATGGAACCTCTGCGAATTTTCAACATAGGGTTCGGAACCCGAACCGAACCCTGGCCGTTTTTTCAGGGGTTTGCAGCTTTGGTTGAAGTACTCTTTCCATGCAGAAATTTTCCTTAAAAAAGGCATCGGAGTTCTCCACAACATCTTCCTCCCAAAATGAACCATATCGTGGCTATTGCAATGAAGAATACATTATTTAATTGAATTTTCCATGTCTGGTTTCTGCACTTTACTAACAAGGGTCCAAACGCGAGGAGGATGTTGCAGTTGCAAAACGAACTGCAGCTTTTCTGAGGATAGCCCAGACACTTCCATACACTTCAGCAGATTCACTTCATTTTGCGCCACCACAGATAAAAGAATCAGCTCTTCTTCAGACATATTTTGTTTATTTTCAGACATAGTTTGTTTTGTTTACAAATTTTTCTTCCTCTTCCCAAGACGCAAAGAAGCAAAGTCGCTGTAGTGTAAACGGCAAACCTGCTCCTCTGCGTCTTCTCCGATATCCATAGGTAACGCACATGTGTAAAAAGCCTATAAATAGGCTATTAGATTATTAGGCTATTCCCGCCATATTAATTTAAGTAAAAAAATTGTATTATTTGACCATTAGCAATTCAATTAAATTGCATGCTGTTTCCCACAATTCGTCAGACAAGTTAAACACACAGGTGTTGCATTTAAGTTCTTTTTAAATTGCCCATTTTATGCCGTCCATTTGCTTCAAAGAAGTAATTGAGATATGAAGTGGAACTTATTCGAAACAACCAGGTCCGCTGTTTGTGTTTGTGTCAGAAAAGATAATAATATTAAACATATCGATAACGAAACTTTTTAGTTTGAAAAGCAAGTGGAAGCCGCAGCCTGGCTGATTGCAATTAGACAATTTTCTTTGAATCAACAGTACAACCCAACTTTTATTCTAAAGGCTGGTATCCAGCACCGCGAAATTTTACTGAAAGCAAACTGCTCATTATTTCGGATATGTGGAACTCAGCTAATGTAATGTGACCAAGAACCTAAAAAGTGATTTGCCACTCTCATGAATCAGCTGTGTTTTGTAAACAGCGCCAATTTTGAAAATTAAACTAAAATTAAAAAAGGAATGAAAGTAATTCTGACGATGAAGTGATTGTGTTGGTAGCGGCACATATGGTTATAAGACGAAGTACAGCACAGTTGGAGGCGCCAAAATGTCCAAATTATCAAAATGCTAATTTTGCGTGATCCGCTTAATACATGATATTGCCTTAATTACTTTTATTAAAGCAATCCTCTCCTCACTTTAAACATTTGCATATCTCTTTTTGGTTTTGCGCACAAATTTTACCCCCACCTTTCACTTTGACTTCAGTAAAAATAGGCACATATATTTTACTGGCACCCCTATCAGCTGTTCTCACAGTCCACATTCATGTGAATATCGATACTATCGATAGAAATTCGTGGATCCCGTTTACGTTGCTGGATACTGACTCCAGGAAAACACAAACGAAAAATAACTGGCCCCGTTTTTTTTATATAAAGTTTGGCAGTAATTTTTAGTTTCCGCGGTGCTGGATACCCAGCTTAAATTAAAAAGAAATGTTTGATGAAATTTACGATACATTCGTCAATAGCCTTAAAGGCGAAGATCGGAGTTGATTGGAATTTTTCATTCATAAATAGAAAATATGGAAAATAATCAATATCTTGGAAGCTTGTATACTTTCTTAGCTTTTAACTTCATTTTTGAATTCAGCGTGTGGATGGTCGGGGATGGTCCGTAAGGTTTTGCCGTTCCGAAAAATTCTCAGTTAGTTCCACAATCCATTTTGGATGTTCTTAAACCGCACGTATCTATGCGATACTTACAACTCTGAAAATTGTCATTCACAACGAAAAAATGTAATTCACTGCGTAGACAATGACTGACAAAAATAAATGATATTCTTAGCAAATGGCGAGAGCCAGGATGCTTTTCAATAGCAGATGCTAATTTTTCAGTTAGAGAAAATTGCCATATGCCATTGCCGTGGGCGTGCAGTTTGACGCGGATAGGACTTGCTTTCCGGATTCCGCTTATACAGTGACTCCACCCCGATGATGCAATGTCAAATAAAAAGTTTAAGGTGCTTCAGATTTTAAACTAGAGGAAAAACAAAAAATGTTTAAACGCCAATTTGTTGTTTTATCACATTTAAAAAAATAACTTTATTTGCTGATTAAATATTGCTCTGCTTTAAAATAAAATAAAAACTGAAAAATATACAACTCCCAGTTCGAACGATGTGGCCACAAACCAGTTTAATATTAGACGAATAAAAGGTTAAACAGGTATTTTAATACTTAGTATGCAATCCCTTAACCTTATTACGGCTCTTAACCTACTATTCATGGAAGAGACCAGAGAGAACTTTCCCATCTGCTCCCGCTGAACGTCATCAATGATCCTTTGATAAATGCTGCCAGGATTATTTAGGCCAGAGAGAAGGCGATAAATCTCGTACTTTCTCGCACCATTTTAAGGTTATATCCGGACTTAAGGTCTAGCGTTGTGAAATATTAGGCTTTTCCCAGGTTTGCCAAAATCGTTGTTATAATTGTTTTTTGGGCTACTGTTTTAAGATTAAGGTTTCTAAAGTCTATTACGAGACGTTTATTCTTACTGCCCTCTTCATCGGTTTCTTTCTTATCTACCACCAATACAGGATAATTGTATGGTGATCGTGATTATATACGGTTCTTGAAGAGTTTAGTAGTATATTAGATTTGTGCTCATAGTGGATGCGGTTCAGCAAAAAAAAAAAACGTTTCCAACCCCATAAAGTTTATATATTTTTGATCAGCATCAATATACGATTCGATACATATCGACATGTCGTCTGTCCATCCGTATGTCTGTCCGTCCGTCTGTTCGTCTTCATGAGAGCTTAGATCTTTGAGACGATAAAAGCTAGAGCTACCAAATCAGACTCCTGTGATATCATATTGTTAAAAGTGTATTTTCAAATTTCGCACCGCCGCCTTTCGCCCACGAAACGGATGAGAATCTATGGCATTCACAAAGATACGCAGAATCATAGAAAATGACCATACCTATCAGAGTGTTGAATCTGGATCAGATCAAATCGTTATTACAGTCACAATGAAGAAAACCATTTAGAGGTTTCGTTCGAGGCAACGTTCCCTATCGTTCACACTTTTCCTCGTCTGCTTTGCCAGTTCAAAGCAACTAAACTTTCTAGCCAAGCTCCGTTGATATCAGGAAGAATGATCTTATCTAAATGTAAACAATGACTGACAAAAATAACTGATATGGGTGCATGTCATAACGCCCAGTGTCATAACGCCCGTGGGCGTGTCATAGTGTCATAGCGCCCACGGGTGTTATGACATTTCCAAAAGTGTCATAGCGCCTATTCTCAAAGTGTCGTAGCGCCCGTGGCAAGTGTCAAAAGTGTCATAACGCCCTCAACTTTTGAATCTTGCAAAATGCATCAAGAATCAATGAGCTTACCGATATGAAATAACCAGAGCTGCAAACCGGTCCGGAACCGAACCCCGTGGAACCGGTTCTCTGCGGGTTCCTTGCTATGTCGAACCGAACCCTGAACCGAACCCAAGAAATGTCTCGGAACCGTGAATCGAATCGGTTCCGTCTTTATTTAAGGGTTCGGTCCAAGAAAATATAAATATGAAATATGTGCCGGATCTGATGCCGTCATGTTCGGCTCATGGCACGAGCCGAACGAACTCTCATTTTCTGCATGCTTGTTTCTGGATCTGTTTTGTTTTGTATTGTTTTTATGAAAAGCATTGTGGGAAACCAAGCCACAACGAAAAAATTCGTTTCTACATTCAGTAAATCTTTTGAAGAAATTCCTCGAATGCATCCCCATGCAGACGTTTTAAAGTTTTGGGAAAATTACAGCCAAACAGATTTGAAAAAAGTAGCAATGGTTGTTTTGGCGGTTCCGGCAACTCAAACTTCTGTAGAGAGAGCATTTTCCTCCCTCAAATTTGTGTTGTCGGATAAAAGGGCATCAATTGATGAAAACCTCCTGGAGGATATTATGCTAATAAACTTAAATTAAAACATGGTTTGAACTAAGTTAAATACCTTTGAAATGCAAGGAATGCAGTAAAAAAAATGATATATTATTATTTTTTTTATATTATTAAACATTTTTATTATTATTTTTATTTCTTTATATATGGTTTGAATTGAGTTAAATTTAAATACCTTTAAAATGCAACGAATGCAGTAAAATAAAATGATTTAATTGTATAAAATATGGATGCTCTATATCTTTTCATTTATTTTACTCTACGAACCCGGGTTTGGAACCGAACCCGAGGTTCCAAAATATTCAAAACCCGGTTATGGAACCTCTGCGAATTTTCAACATAGGGTTCGGAACCCGAACCGAACCCTGGCCGTTTTTTCAGGGGTTTGCAGCTTTGGAAATAACACCTTACATTTTATTGAAAATCGATTTTTTTCGGCCTTATTTCATTCTTTTTTTTGGGGGGTGTTATTTCGCAGAGTCTGTATCATATTATTATTTAATTTTTATAAGCTTCGGGCGTTATAGTGTCATAAGGCCCACAAAAAAGTGAAATAAAGCCCTGCGGGCGCTATGACACTTTTCGAAATGTCATAGCGCCCATGGGCGCTACGACACTATTTTTTATGTCATTATGCCCACGGGCGTTATGACACTGGGCGTTATGACATGTACCCAACTGATATTCTCCTGCAAATGGCAAGGAGCCAAAAGATTTTTCAATAGCAAATGCTCAGTTTTCAGTTTAGTTAGATTCCTTCAGGAGAAGAAGGCGAATGAATAAAAGAATCAAATGTAGTTTTACAATTTTTTTTGTTTAAAAATGTTTTGCAATGCCAGATCTTAATATATCTGCAGATAAATGTAGATCCAGCTGTTCAGGTTGCTCACTTGAATTAGGCAGAACCAAATTCTCATTAATGGACCTGTTGTGTCTTACTTCCAATATTGCCGACGCTTCGATCTGTTGTGCAAGGCTCGAATATATTGGTTATATTGTCGAATCGTTGCAACTTTCTGGACAGCCGATGTTCACATACGCAAATCTTTATCTGAAGTAAATTGAAATGGAATAAATTTGGAAGACTATGAAAAAAAGTGCCTTACCGCTTCTAAAATAGATAAAACAGTCTTGTACATAAAATTTTACAAAAATATAATAATTAAGCATTGTGGAAAATTCTTTCTCATCGAATTCATTTATTTGTCGAACGCCACCATTAATTTTTGCGACAACATTTTGCTGTACAATCACAGTCGAACAAATAATTACATTTGCCAATAGAAATAGAAAGAAGTACGGCGCAGACGAAGGCGCCAAAATGTCAAAATTATCGAAATGCTTATATTCCGTGATCCGCCAAAGACTTGGTCTTGCCTCAACTGCTTTTACTAAAGCAATCTTTTCTTCACCTTGAAAATCTGTATGTCTTTTTGGTTTTGCACACAGTTTTTGCCTCCATCTTTTGCTATCGATACGAATCTGTGGATTTTTTTTAGCTTGCTGAATACTGAGGCCAGGAAAACACAAACGAAAAATTACTGGTCAGTTTTTATATGAAGTTTGACCGTAAAATTTAGTTTCCCAGGCGCTGGATACAGGCCTTTAGCCGTAATACCCTTTTTACATTAGGCCGCATCATTGCATTTTTCCGTTAAATGGAATATGCGACAGTGATGCCCATAAGAGCCCTGTGGATAGAAGAAGACAATCATGCGGCCACACGATAAATCATGCGTCGCACAATTTGCAAGTGTTACCGTATTCTGTCGAGTATTTTTTTACAAAATACTGAAATTATTCGGGGTATCGACGCGATATCGGGGTATTTTTGTCGAATCGAACAATAAATTCAATTTAAAGTTGAGCGGCCAAACCATTCCTGAACATTTCAATTAAAATAAGTCTGATTGCAAGCAACAAAATGGTAAAACAAAAACTTGCAAGGTCTTTTGGGACGCACTGATTCCAACTTTGAAAGTGCCACTTTAAAATTAAAGTCAGCAGCAGTAAATTTTGTTCGGAGAAGTCAAAAATAGCTGACAAAATGATGCGGAAATGATGCGGCCTAAGTGTAAACGCCTCGCATCATTTTTCCGTACCTTCCATAATGATACGGTAGTGAAAAAGGCTATAAATGTGCTGTGTGGGAAAAGGTTATTAATCGTTCAGTGGGTTTAATTAAGTTTTTTGACGCTCCCGTTTCGATAAAAAATTTCATTTCAATCCCCAATTAACCGTTTTTTGGACGGATTTTTACGGAACTGAAACAGGGACTTTCGCCTAAAAAATTAATCCTGTCGACTAAAAAGTAAATATCGACTTGGGCATCAGACTCAACTTCAGCCACCGCCCCGATGGCTACTTCACTGTAGGCTGTGTCTGACGGCTCCATCCAGTCATACGGTAAAATGTGTTCAAGTGCTTACTAACCTGGCCACGATTCGCGAATTGCTTACCCAAGCTTTGCTACTTCTGGTAGTATGTTGGCTGCCTAAAGATGGATCTATTTCCATGGGCTCTGGCGCGTTTCTGCTTGCCGTCCTAAATTGGGGCTTATCCCAATTGACCATACCGTTTTTTTAAAAACGTATTTTTACTAGCTTGGGGGTTATTTCTCTGGTTTTGACTTTGTTGCCTGTTTTGAGTCCGCTGCTCAATTCCATGAGAATTTCCCCTTGTTAAAAACCAAAACGTCAAATTGCTCGAGTGCCCGCCTGACTCCCCTGACATTAACATTATCGAGAACATTTTGGGGACTTTTGTTCAGAAGAGTATACGAAGGAGGAAAACAAGTTAGTGACTCTAAGACCCCAGATGAAGCAATTAAAAAAGCCTGGTCAACAATTTCATTAAATGAAATTGAAAAATATTATGATTCCTTACACAACCTTAATTCCTTAATTAAGAACAATGGTGGGCATACCAAGTACTAAATACTACTAAAACAGTTTCCTTAATTATTTAAGTTACCCAGTGCCTTGCAATTTTGCTTTTTATAATTTTGTTTAATAGTTTTAAAGTTTTTTTAGATCAAACCTATTCAGTTGAGCCAAAATAAAATGGATATTTTATTTTATGTTTTTTACTAGTCGTCATCTCATCAATTGTCAGCCGTAAAAGTCGTATTTAATAAAACTTATTTAAAATCAATCAAAATTATTGTTTACCTTCGTTACACCCACATATCTATATCTCTAAACTCTTCGAGTATCGGGTATAAAATTTAATAATGGAAAGAAATTAATTATTTAATTTATTCCAATTTTTTGATTTTAGGTCGCAACGAGCTTATCGCAAGGTATATTAAACTGCGTACTGGCAAGACGAGAACCCGCAAGCAAGTTAGCTCGCATATTCAAGTGCTCGCTAGACGGAAACTGCGAGAAATTCAGGCGAAAATAAAAGTAGTAAGTAGCATCGATTGCGCTCCAGAAGGAGAGCTCAATAGAAAGACCTTCTGATGTATATTCAAGAATATACATATTTTCCATTTGCATGCGTGATGTATTCCATTTGTAAACTGGGATGTGTTGGTGTTGTTGTGTCTCTGGTGTTGTTAGATATTTTTATATCCAGACTATGTGATCCGGAAAACGTTGTTTTGCCATGTATATTGCTTCTAGGAAACATGAATTAAATGTGCGAAATGACTTCAGGAAAATAGTTGAATCTGGATTTGTCCGATAGGTAAACCGTGCAATGGATCAGGTGGTGTTTCAATTTCGGTTACACTAGTCGTCACGAATCTTCCGCTGTCGCCCAAAATTACTTTTTCTGATAGATTTGGATGTTTAAATTTTTAAAGAATGTTTTTTTTTTCCAGGTTTTGTTTTTTTTATAAGAATTTTTTAAAAACTTGGTATTTTTTGTCATAGGTAGTGCTTCTATTTTTCACATAACTTCCTACAAATGGTTGTATTGAACTTTACAGTTTTAAAAAGCTGAAAGTGTGGTCAAACGGTTGTAACTTAACCGTTTATCCATCCATTATTATAACCGATACCTTAAACGACGCCTAATTAATGTGTCTATCTAAAACCAAAAATCAAGACATTCAAATATTTTTTTCGACTTTTCCTGAGCTTTCAAAGTCAAAATTTCGGGGAAGAATACCGAAAAAAAATTATGAAATTTCGATTTGGAAGCTTAATATCTGGGTACATGTCATAACGCCCAGTGTCATAACGCCCGTGGCATAATGACACAAAAAATAGTGTCATAGCGCCCGCAGGGCTTTATTTCACTTTTTTGTGGGCATTATGACACTATAACGCCCGAAGCTTATAAAAATTAAATAATAATATGATACAGACTCTGCGAAATAACAAAAATCACGCGATTTTTTGTACACAAATTTTCTTTATTTCTTTACTTTATAAATAGTTTTTGAAATAAAATTGTTGCAAGCATCCTTTCCCAAATAAATGTTGCGGTTAAATAATAATAAATTCATATTTTATTGGTAAACTTTTTCACTACTTTCAACTATTTGTCTGCAATATGGGCAGAGCAATAGCGAAAATGAAGATAAGAAAATGAACGGTAAATTCATATCGGTAAGCTCATTGATTCTTGATGCATTTTGCAAGATTTAAAAAGTTGAGGGCGTTATGACACTTTTGGAAATGTCATAACACCCGTGGGCGCTATGACACTATTTTTGGCCCACGGGCGTTATGACACTGGGCGTTATGACATGCACCCTAATTTGCAGCTACAAATAGTCTGAGTCGGATTTATAGCTGAATTTGTGGTTTTTTTTTAACTGCAAGGTTCAATACAACCAGTTGTAGGAAACTTAAGTTATGTGAAAAATAGAAGCACTACCTAGGACAAAAAATACATTTTTTTTAATTCTTTAAAAAAAAACTACTCCATGAAAAAAACAAAAAATTCTTTAAACATTTTTAAACATCCAAATCTATCAGAAAAAGTCATTTTGAGGGACAGCGGAAAAAAAGTTGAATTTTGTCGAGTAGTGTTATTTGTACTTTTCCTGATAAGCAACACATCCCAACTGGCTAATTTTTAAATTTGAGTGCATGACAATGCGGGCATTCCTTTTCCAAAGTACCAATCAAAGAAATTAATTTTATGTAAATGCTCGATGAAATTGTTGGCGTTGTTGGTCAATTCCTCTACGTCTGTGGCGTTGTTGGTCAATTCCTCTCCGTCTGTCGACTAGTATGTATCTGCGCGTTACTCTTCGTTCTAGTTGCCTTTGTTGATTTCGTTCATCTCGGGCCTCTTGCGATTTTGAATCACGTAACTGCGCCATGGTCATACGCCCATCTGCATTGTTTTTTTGGATTTTTTCACCTGAAATTCGTACTCTAAAATCTCACACGGCTCTAGAATTGATCGATTGACGACTTAAGTTAAGTTGGCCCTTTTGCATCTTATTGGCATTGCTCAAATATATTAAATTCTCGTGTCACAATGTTTGTAATTGAACTTCTCTGAAAGGCTCTACCGATTTTCTTGAAATATTATGTGCTTTTGATTATAAGTAAATCCCAGCCAACTTATAGTAGATTATTTTAGCTATTTTTATTGAACTAAAAATGTTTTCTAGAAATAACATACATGGCAAAACAATGTTTTCTGGGTTAGCTGAACAAAACTTGGTCAAGTTATAGCGGCGTGTAAAAAAATTATGCATACCAAATCTTGCCCCGATCAGAACACTTCAACGAAAATAGATGTTGGCCGACGCGCAGACCTAACCGATAAGCACACAAAATTTCAGGAAAATCAGTCGAGCCATTTCGGAGGAGTTCAGCTACAAACATTGTGACACGAGAATTTTATATATTTGATAAAAGAGAATTGAATGTTAAAATGTAGAACAGAAAATCATTTTCAGTTTCCAGATGGGAAATTGTGTACGAGTTGCTGTCAGATTAGGGTTTTTTGACTAATCAGCACAACATCCACCAACTCGTATGGGGTAAACTACCAACCACTAATTGAAATGGTAGAATCGTCAAAAGAATGACAAGGTCTATGGGCCGATCTCAATATACGACTTTCAAATCAGAATGCATATATACAGAGGTATAATTTGTCTGCTGTTCTTAAAGGTTATATATTGATGTCAACTTAACATCAATAATCGTTTAAACTTCCACAATAAGTGTGCGTTTACTATATATCCCCTACAATACCCTAAAGTCTAGCAATATACGACCAACTGAAACTCTTTTCCAGGAACCCAATGGTGTATCCTTGCATTTATTAAATGACAAAGAACAGACTATGCAAGGCATGAGCACAATGACTAGTTCACAAATCGTATCTGTACAGGCAGCCAATAATCTGGCACTGGCTGCTTCAGCGCTGTCTGTGGGTATGCACCACACGAAGCATCACCCACATCCCTCTCACCAACACCAGATGGGTGTAGCCGCCGCAGCAGCAGTAGCTGCTGTAGCAGCAGCCGCTGCAGTAGTGTGTCATCCGGCAGTAGATGCTGCTGCTGGGCCATGTTCAACGTCAGGTTCAGGGCCACCGCTAAATTCGTCGCCTTCACAGCGACACTATGCCCACTCTCATCACAACCATTCCCATCACAATCTGACACACCTCTCGCATAGTCATATGCATCCCCATCACCATGCGGCGGCCGTTGCAGCAGTATACCACTTCCAGCAGCACCAAAAACAGCAACAGCGCAGTGGGCCAAGCGAGACTGTCGCAGCCGCAGTATCACCGATTCTGATGTCTCAATCACGAGTCAGGCCTGACACCAACACCGTCCCAGCCATTACACCATCCGCCGTTGTATCCGGGCGTAAGCAAATGTTTTATATACCAAATCAATTCATACCGCATCGTGCAGTTTCCTGCACAGTATCAAAAAACCATATAATGCAATGCTTAATTTAACCACAAAAAGCATACACCACTGCTCATAAGAATAGTCAAGTCATTTCCTTAATTGGGACTAAATTCATTCCCTACTTATGCTACACAGCTACTGACCTCAAGCACACTCTGCCCATTTCTAATACCATCTATTTCACAGCGTATCACATACAAAGCCCATTTCTCCTCTTCAAATTGGCTTTGTATTCTCATAATCGTTCGTTTAATCGATTTAACTATAGCCATGACTCCCGTTACTTAGTGCCTCGACCCGATCACTGATATTTATGGTAATCCAACGCTGCTCTGTTGCTTCTTTCCGTTAAAGTGACATTGACAATGGTTCAAATCATTCATTTAGTGACATTTTTCCCCATATCTCTATGTGTCTGTATTCCTCTTATGTGTCTCTATTCCTCTTCCTCCTCTCGCTCTCTCTCACTATGTTTGTCTCTACAGTATGTAATATTTATATAATATTATATTATATTATGTATGTGTCTAAGCCATCTATGGCATAGTTGAGCAACATGTTTCATACTGTTGCCCGCGCTACGCCCACTGTCAAGGCCAATGCTCGCTTACTCATTGAATTTGATTTTTTATTTTTAACACACCACTTGATGCAACTGCTTCAATGTTGCTACAATTTTTAGCAGAAGAGAAACGTATACTTAGTCGTTCGTTTGTCTCGTTTGATGAACCAATTCCTATATTCGATCATCTTTTGTAACCTCTAATAACAATTACATATACTAAAGCTATCGATTTATTTAAGATTTATAATCAATTTGTATCACTTTCTATTCTGCGCTCAGCAATTTTGGCAGCCTGGACTGCAGCCAAGCACCTCGCAAGAGTAAGTTGCCATCGCCCACCCTTAGTAGCTGACATTACAATGCAATTGCATTGACCAACAGTTTCTATGATTACAGCATCAAGCCGTTCGCACAGCCACCATATCCTACGGGTAAACCATCAACGGCCGTTTCCGGGGATATCGAAGCTGGCATTCCGTCCGCACAATTGCCATGGGAGGGACGCGCTATTGCTACGCACAAATTCCGCTTACTTGAGTTCACTGCGTTCATGGAAATCCAAAGAGATGACATGGTAAGTACAATAAAATCAATAATACCTCAATGAATTGATGTGATCTCTAGTTAACATTGCAGTACAACCGCCACCTTTTTGTGCAACTTGGCGGCAAGCCATCGTTCTCCGATCCGCTTCTTGAGGTGAGAGTAATCATTTACGGTAACATCTAGGAAGTCTTCTGAACGTTAACCATTTCAGACAGTTGATATCCGGCAGATATTCGACAAATTTCCGGAAAAGTCTGGTGGGCTTAAAGATCTCTACGAAAAAGGTCCGCAAAATGCGTTTTACCTGGTAAAGTGCTGGGCTGACTTAAATACCGATATTACGACAGGTAGCGAATCGGGTGATTTTTATGGGGTAACGAGCCAGTAAGTCATTCTACCTTATCATTTGTCACTTATCATTTTTATCATACTGAGAAAACTTAACTCTGCCGTAGATATGAAAGCAATGAAAACATCGTGCTTGTGTGCTCGACAATTGTGTGCTCATTCGGCAAGCAAGTGGTGGAGAAGGTAGAGAGCGAGTACTCACGCCTGGAAAACAATCGCTACGTCTATCGCATCCAGCGTTCTCCAATGTGCGAGTACATGATTAATTTCATACAGAAGCTGAAAAATTTACCCGAACGCTACATGATGAACAGTGTGCTAGAGAACTTTACAATATTGCAAGTGAGTTTTTTGTATGTTCGTGGGGTAGACCCCATCTGTAAATACATTATCTTCCCTTTCCATCTCGCCTGCTTTCTTTCCAGGTAATGCGAGCGAGAGAGACGCAAGAGACACTGTTATGCATAGCGTATGTTTTTGAGGTGGCAGCGCAAAACAGCGGTACCACGCACCACATTTACCGTCTTATAAAGGAATAGCAAGAGCTGCATGAGGCAGCGTCCAATTTGTCCGCAAATCCCACCAATGCAAAAATCAGCGAATACAGCAGCAGCAACACCAACAGAATCCAAAATACAAATAAAAATAACAATACGATTAGTATCCAGCATAATAGCAATACCAACACCAATGCCAATAACCATAGCAAAGAAACGCAAAAGTGTGCTAAGAGAGATATTAAAAATGGAAACTCATCAGAATTAGAAAAAAAAATTAAACAGTCACCCACCTCACCGCAGCTACAGCACCAACAGCCACAGTTACTGGTCCAACAGCAAGAACTTGATACGATGGTTGCGCTACAGGTGGAAGGGGTTATATACGCACAGACGCAAGCAGGAAACACCTATCAGTCACAACAGCAGTCGCATGCGCGACTGGCACTACACATGCCGCAGCAGAAAGAGACAACACTCCGAAATCAACAGCAACATCGCAATGCGCAGCCGCATAGCGTATGCATTTCTAGCAAAAATATGGAGTTTGGGGCGGAAAAACTAGAGCAAAAACAATTAGGCACATACGAACACTTTCTAAGGATGTCCGCAATAGAATATGGGGTTACTGAAAATCCATCCGCGGCACTTAACCTCAGCAGCATCGGCGGAAAGGATCCCATGTCTGATTCCAAGCTGGATCTTGAAGAATCACAAGAGTTACCCATGCTTAAACAGGTAAATGTAGGTGCAGAAATGGAGGTGGTGGTCGTTGCTGGTGCCAAAGTTGTCAGCAACCATGATCGCGAGCAGTAAACCATTAAGAGTTGGCGAAATTGTTAGGGATCAATTAGTTTCTAATTCATTGATCGGCTTACATAACACCTGCGCAGTCGTAAATACCTACGTTCAGTACATTTAGGTAGGACACGGAAGAAGCTATATAATTTATATAAAATCTTTGCGTTTTCCTCCCTTTTTCCTAGGCAGGTGAACATGACTGAACTGATTTCCCAAATCGAAAACAGCTGATATCATTGTACAAATTGTTCTAGTACATTTTTGTAAGCCTGGAAGGTCATCCTTATTTGGATGTTGATTTATATACATGTAAAAATAGAGATACATTTAATTGTGAGATAGGTCAGCTCTGTTGATCAAAAACTTGAATCATACATATTCGCATAATCGTATAAAATCAATGTAAAATTCATGATGTACATGGTATCTTCTGAGAACCGGGGTAAAAACGAACTAATTTGGGACTCTTTCGAAATTCCTGACTTCTTAAAGCAAAATAAAGTAAAAACGTTGTGTCTTTTAAATAAAATAAAAAACGTTTTTATAATAAAAATAAAGAATAACTCCAACAGTTTTGAAGAAACTAGAATTTCTGAATTATTTGGATTAGAGATAAGGTGTCTCATATTTTCAAATTCGGGATAGTTGGTAATATCGAACGCCTTAATACGGGTGTTGTTCTGCGTGG
>JAWNKY010002591.1:0-60814 GCA_035041765.1 Drosophila algonquin
TGCATAATTGTATGCTCAGGTCAAATACAAGGGTCAAGAGATCTATCAAGGTAAGCGCCAGGGACAAAAATTTTAACTGAGGAAATATTACGCTTATGATTAAAAGAAAACTTGGTCACAATAATATCCTCAAGGCGAGCGCTAAGTTTTGAACAAAGATGATGCTTAACATCCTCCGTAGTGGCATCAGGATTGAGTCGGGAAACAAAAATAGCTTTCCGAGGAACCACTCCACTAATTTCAAGACCCGACCGAGAGCCAGAAGGTGTAGCCTTACCCCGAACAGGTCTCGGTGTGGGGGCAGTAGGATTGATGGCATCCTCAGCCGTAAGCACTTCCACACTGGGAGCACACGCAGCGGTGCTATTAAGGTTAGGCGACACGATTGGCATAGTGCTGGTTGAGGCGATAGCGATGGATGCCAAGTTTGAAGGGGCATCAACAGCCATCTTGACAGCCGCGTCAGCATCAACAGGTAGGAGCCTAGAGGCGACAGACATGGGTGCAGGAGTGGCAGATGCAACGGCACCATAGCACCACTTACAGGCGGTGACCGAGCACAAGGTGCGGGTGGTGCGACAAGCCTGGGCGCAGATGCAATGGTACCATTGGCTCCACCTTCCATACCAGTTACAGGCGGTGACCGAGCAAGAGGTACAGTTAGGTCAGGGGCTGCAAGAGAAAAATCATTATTAGTATTGGGTAAATACTTATTACCCTTCTTCCTCTTCGGAGACTCAGTCAAAATTTTTAGTGTTTTGAAGTGAGACTCCGTCAACCGAAACTTATCTTGCAGCATTCGGAATCCAGCGTTTAGGGCAGCGAATTCTAGATGCGTCTGTCTCATAGAAACACGCATGTCGCTTTCGATAGCCCTGCAGTCCCAACAGGTCCAGTTGAGGCCGCAGCGAGTCTTAATAAGATCCCCAACGCGACCTCCGATGTGTCCCAATTCAGCACAGTTTGTATGAGCCGTGTTGTCACACAACCAGCAGTAGACATACGTTTGCCATGTAGGGAGCGAACGGTCACAGTTCTTAGCACAACAAGAACTCATATTTTTTGTTTAGAAAAATATATATAATAATATATATCTGTAATATTGCCGTTGTTGTGACTGTTTTTGTTTTTATTTGTGCTTGCGCGCGAAATTGTTAATACAAGCTAAAGTCACTATCTCTGCCCCACACCGACTTATATTTTACCTTTCCTTTTTCTTTTCTTTTTTTGTTTTTAGCTTAGTTGTTGTTTTTAAGATAATTGTTGTTGCTTGGTCCACACACCGACTTATATTTTACCTTTCTTTTATTTTTTCTTGAACAAACTGTTAGTTTTTTTTTTATATTATTATTATATATATATACTTTATACATATATATATATATATGTATAAAGTATACAAATATATATATAATATAAAATAATAATAATAATATAAAAAAAACTAACAGTTTGTTCAAGAAAAAAAATAAAAGAAAGGTAAAATATAAGTCGGTGTGTGGACCAAGCAACAAAAATTATCTTAAAAACAACAACTAAGCTAAAAACAAAAAAAGAAAAGAAAAAGGAAAGGTAAAATATAAGTCGGTGTGGGGCAGAGATAGTGACTTTAGCTTGTATTAACAATTTCGCGCGCAAGCACAAATAAAAACAAAAACAGTCACAACAACGGCAAGTGAACGGAGAGGCACAGAGAGATAATCCCAGAGCGGCGGCTAACGCAGTGCGTGTGTGTTGGAAATGAAAACAGATAAGCTGAGGGTAGATAAAAACAGAGAGTGGTACAGAGAGAGCAAGCGCACCGCACTAGAGTTGGCAACAAAATTGGAGAAAAGTATACAAATAACACCGAGAAACAAAGAATTCGGCAGGCACGGTATATGTATGTATATTAATATGTATGAAAATAAGCAGAAAATATACGTATACAATTAGACAGCGGCTCAGAGAGAGTGCAGCATACAATGCATATAGCAACAACAAATCAGCTGAGCATAAGAACGAGTGGGGCTAGAAAGAATGCACAAAAGTTGGACCCACTGCAATTGCAATTGCAATTAGAATTAACTGCACAAAAACACGATAAAAGAACACGGATAGTAAGCAATAATACAACATTACAACAATTACTTTCCTTTGAGCACAAAAGTAAAATTATTTAGGCGGGCGAAGTGAAGAAACGACTGTCAGCAACGATAGTTTATATCGATATTTATCCTGCTTATGCATTCGATTTTGAAGGCCGTGGGTTTTTAATCCACACCCCTTGCTAAACTTTCCTACAAGTCTCTGCTCCCGCGCTTCTTATCATGTCGCATCTCAGACTGAGGTTTGCTCACTCTGCCCAGGATTCTACTATAAGAAACTTGTAGCTTGCAGGAACATCTAGAGAAAACGGGGTCGGCCCGAGATCTGATTTGGAGGGTGGATGGGGAAAACGTTGCGTAATCACACCCGTAAGATTTAGATAGAGAGTAGCATGTGGCATAATCACACCCGTGAGGTCCGGAGAGGTAGATGGAATGTTGTAGTTGTCACACTCGCAGGGTCAAAAAGAGAGAGAGAGAGATAGCATGGGGCTTCGTCAAACCCATGGGATCAGGAGAGATGAGACACGAGGCGTAGTCACACCAGTGGGGTCAAGAGGGGGATAGGACGGAGCGTAGTCACATCCGTATAAGGTCGGTCGGTGAGGAAGAGACAGATCATAGTATAGAGGAGTGACTGAAGTGCGGTTTTCTCAAATCGAGTCGGCGAGAACGGATCGATCATGTTTCTGTCGATTTCCCAATGGAATGACTTACTCAGTTCTTGATTAAAATACAATTTATTTATTTCGATCACTTAAGTATACACAAGTATTGTTTATGCAAGCTAAAGGAAACACAAACGTGTTTGTCAGACAAAGGATTAAAATTTGCTACGCGGGGCAACGTCTGTACTGCAGCCGGGTTCCTGAGTTAGCGTTTTTTACTTTATCCGTTTCCACGCTCGGAACCTCGCAGCCGCCGACAGGTAGCTTTTCACTAAGATTGGGGGTTATGAGCTGTCGCAGCATTGGTAGTCAGTTTTGCAAAAACTTTGCAACGTGGTGAATAGAAATGGGACGGGGTTCTTAATAATATGATGTGGTTCGTTACACCCCATCCTAAATGATATCTTATTACAATATTGCGGAAGTCGAACACTAACGGTCGAGGGCGTGATTGCCTTGCTCAACGAAACGGAAATTCAGAGAAGACAAATTGAGAGAACGGCATCCAAGCCACGCCAACAGATCGGTTCGAAATTAAATTTAATAATTTTCCCTTGTACAAATTGTAATTAACAGTTTACTTTTAATATAAAATAAATAAAAAACACTACTTCTACAATTTCTCTAAGGTGTTGCAGAATTTATTATATTGTTGTGTTCAGGAACGGTTTGGCAGCTCAACACATTCGACAAATATACCCCAATACCCCGAATAATTGCAGTATCTTAAAAAGACTTGACAGAATACGTTAACACGTGCCAATGAGCACGATTTATCATGCAGGTGCATCATTGTCTTTTTCTATCCACAGGGATCTTATGGGCATAATTGTCGTATGTTCCATTTAACGAAAAAATCCAATGATACGCCCTAGTGTAAAAAGGGCATAAAGTTTTACCAATCCGAAACTGTTCCATTTATTTGTTTATTGGTTTTCAAATGCTACTGTAATTGCCCTTTCCCATGCAGCACATTTACTGGGAACGTTGGGATTTTCTTTTGACAAATGTGAAACCTCGAACCACAGGCCACCATCCACCATCCATGGAAATCATAGTTGACAACAAACAAAACGAGGGAAAACGTTGTGAGCCGCGGCAAAGGCGGCTCTACTTTATACCCGGTACTTAGTCAGTATATACACATATGTATATACATATGAGCTTACAAATTATTCAATCTATTATATGTTCGCAAAAGGGACGAATTAAATTTTGGGCAAAAAAGAATATTTCAATAAAATGAAGTCAAACCATTTTTGGAATTTTTATACATGTTTCCATTTTTGTTAACATATGATTTTTACATCAGCTTCTACATTTCTACATGTACTTGTATGACTACATTTTCGAGACGTACAAGTATTTGCGAGAGAGAGAGGGAATTAGTCAGCGCTTGGCAGTCGTTGCGTAGCCAATGAAATTTAATTTGTTCCTTCTGTCCATAATAATGATCCGACCTAATCCAGATTCGGCAATCTTTTATCTTAAAAATTGTGGATTCCACAGATTTTTGTTCTTTGTGGGGGCGGAAGTGGGCGTGGCAAAATTTTGAAATTAACTTGTGCTGAATTGATATTACAGGAGCTTGTATAGAAAGTTTGGTTGTTCTAGCTCTTATAGTCTCTGAGATAAGGCGCTCATCTGGACGAACGCGCAAAGCAGACAGGGTCGGGTGTGAGAGAGCTAGAGGGAACGATCCTTTTCGAAATGTTTTTCTTCATTGTGGCTATATTAATAATCAGATCTGATCAAAACTCAACACTCTGATAGAAATTGTTATCCTCTATGATTCTGCGTTTTTAGTTTTTAGATTTTCGTCCTTTTGTGCAGGCGGAAGGGGGTGGGGCGAAATTTTGAAATACACTTGGAGTAGTGTGATAACACAGGAGACTGGATACAAAATTAGGTTTCTTTAGCTTTAATAGTCTATGAGATATAGGCGCTAATGAAGACGGACGGACGGACGGACAGACAAACGGACGGACGGACAGACAGACAAACGGACGGACGGACAGACAGACATGGGTATATCGACTCGGCTATTGCTGATCCGTTATCACCACAAATCTAATATACCCCTATACGCTTCGAGTGCTGGGAATAAAAATGTGTGCTCTGAATTTTGTCAAAATGTAACAAAAAACGAGAGGGAACGTTGTGAGCCGCGGCAAGGCCGCGGCTCTACCTTATACCCGGTACTCAGTCAGTATATATATACATACATCTATGAGCCTACGATTTATGAAATTTATTATATGTTCTCAAAAGGGACAAAAATAATATTCAAATTAATAAAATGAATTTTTTGGAATTTTTATACATGTTTCCATTTTTGTTTACATATGCTTTGTATATCTGTATAACTACATGTATAACTACATATTTGAGACGTACAAGTGTTTAGGACAGAGCGAGAGAGGGAGGGGCATGAGTCAGCGCTTGGCAGGCGTTGCGTAGCCACTGAAATTTAATTTGTTTCTTCTGGCCATAATATTGATCCGATCAGATCCAGATTCGGTAATCTGGTGGATATGGTAATTTCCCATGATTCTACGTTTTTGGTTTTCATTTATCTTAAAAATTGTGGATTCCACAGATTTTCGTCTTTTGTGGGGGCGGAAAGGGGCGTGGCCAAATTTTGAAATACACTTGTGCAGGTTTGGTATCACAGGAGTTTGGATAGAAAGTTTGGTTGCTCTAGCTTTTATAGTCTCTGAGAACTAGGCGCTCATATATATGAATAAGCAAAGCAGATGGGGTCGCGTGTGAGAGAGAGCGAGAGGGAATGATGACTTTCGAAATGGTTTTCTTCATTGTAGCTATAATAATGATCCGATCTGATCCAGATTCAACACTCTGATAGAAATGGGCATTCTCTATGACTCTGCGTTTTTAGTTTTCTCGTATCTTCAACATTGTGTACGCCACAGACTTTCGTCCTTTGTGTGGGCGGAAAGCGGCGGGGCGAAATTTTGAATTACATTTGGAGTAGTGTGATCACACAGGAGACTGGATACAAAACTTGGTTGCTCTAGCTTTAATAGTCTCTGAGATATAGGCGCAAATGAAGACGGACGGACGGACGGACGGACGGACGGACAGACGGACGGACGGACGGACAGACAGACATGGCTATATCGACTCGGCTATTGATGCTGATCAAGAATATATATACTTTATGGGGTCGGAAACGCTTCCTTCTGGGCGTTACACACAACCGTTATCCCCACAAATCTAATATACCCTTTTACTCTTCGAGTACCGGGTATAATATGGAAACATTTAATGAAAATGAAAATGAAAGGTGGCGTTTGAATGAATAAATGAATACGATGAGGAAGAATATTTTTGGCAATGCTAAATTATTTGAATAAAAGTATGCCAAGAAGTGTGTGGAAGGCTGTAAGTTAATTTCAATCCAAGTAAAATGTTTTGTACAAAACTATGTTTTATCTGTTTTAGAAGCGGTATTAAAATTTATTTCATTTCAATTAACTTCAGATATATGTAGGTTTGCGTGTCTGGTCTGATGAGCGCGAAAGGTGGCTTAGAGTGGGCCGAGCTGAGGCCACCGAACGGTTCGCAGGTTGCGGATAGCAAAAGGCCAACCTCAGTAGGTATGTCAGCTGCGAATAAGCGGGCATCTTCAGGGAGAATACCGAAAAACAGCCACCAGGTGTTCGCGAAGCAGCAACACTGACGAAGCGCTTGTGGTGCCTCCTCGTATAAGTAGCTCACACAGTCCCATCCCCTACACACAACATACCCACATCCCAACCCCAACACACACCTCGCACTGGGCCGGACTAAGGTGTCATTCGACCGAGAGGCCGAGAGTCAGCCTGGCTTGGGGCCCGGTTCAAAAACTAGCCCAGTCTCGAACGGAGAGCTCAGGAACTTGGCAGCCCCCTGTTCTAATGATGCCTTAACCAGGCACAGTGGATCTCTGCCTGGGCTGACCATTGCCCTTCTCTGCATGTCGTGGGATGACAAATAGTAAATTTAAAATGTAAAAAGAAATAAAAAACACAACAAAAAACAAGTGAGTATGGTTCTCTCAAAGGCCAACTGAGAGCACTCCCTCGAATGGGAAGGCAGCGGCCCTAAGGCCTGGCCCGACCAGCTCAACAGCAGTACAGACTTGTAAGGTGGGGTGAGTGGCAAAGCACCTCCCAACATGGACACCTAGGCGACACAGCTAAGCAATATTGCGGCTGCCCGACCTGCCGGTAAGGTGGAGGGACATGAGTTGCCGAAAGGAGAAATGCAGGGCACATGCTACGTCGGCAGAATGCGAGCACGGAAACCAGCCCATCAGCCGATTGGCTGAAGTAGGTGGAGTGGGCCAAATAGCGTCCTTGACAAAGGCAGCGCTCACGGTAAGATACCCAGGAGCCAGTGGAAGTGGGTGGAAGCGGCATTGGCCAACCGCTGCTTCGAGCTCCTCAGAAAGACCCCGGGCCACTTCCAGTCTGCAACGTGGATCTCTGCCCGGGCTGACCGTTCCCCTTCTCTGCATCTCGTGGGATGTATAATGTATAAAAAGCAAATAAAAACAAAAAACAACAAAAAAACCAAACAGAGTCTGACACTCCCCAAACGTCAACTGGGAGCAATCCCCCGCATGGGAAGGCATCGGCCCAAAGGCCCGACCAGCTCAACAGCAGGACAGACCTGCAAGGCGGTAAGCGCTTGGGTGAACCCGAGTGGGTCCCATCCCGAATCTGCGGTGGGGGGCGGACCAGCTCCCAACACCGACACCGTAGAAAGGCAGCTAAGCAATATTGCGGCTGCCCGACCTTCTAGTAAGGTGGAGGGTGACGATTTGCCTTCAACCAGCGCCCAAGCCAGAAAGCACACGTATGCCGAAAGGAGGAGTGCAGGGCACATACTCCGTCGGCAAAATGCCAACACAGAGGTCAGTCCATCAGCAGACTGGCTCAAGAAGGTGGAGTGGGCCACATCGGTGCTCCCAAACTTCGCAATGGTCTCTCAACCAAAGAGACAACGGTCGCAAGAAACACCCGGCCCGGTCGCGAAAAGGTCGAGGGTGGTGGCCAATATCTCCTTCGCGCAGATTGCCAAGGAGAGGACGCTAATTGGCGTCCTCGACAAAGGCAGCGCGGAGAGAAAGATTCCGAAGAGCAAATGGAAGTGGGTGGAGGCGGCACTTGCCGACCGCTGCTTCGAGTTGCTCGAAAAGGACCCTGGGCCACCTCCAGACTGCAAAGACATGGGGTGGTTCCGGACAACATCAAGGTTATTGCCTGCAAAGACGAGCGCTCCGTAAAGCTTTACAAAGCAGCGGTGGCGCAGATCGGAGTGATCTACGATGGGGCGAAGCTCATCGCAGTGGACTGGAGCGAGGTGCCCAGTAGACCGAGGGCCAGACTATCCTCAAAATGCTACAGAGGTGCAACCCGAGCCTTTCGACAACCGGTTGGAAGGTGGTAAAAGTTGAGGCGACACAAGGTCCGACTAACCAGGCCATGTCGTTCCCAAAAAAAAGTCGCTAGCCCCGATACAGGAAGCCAATGGCGAGTTGAGCTTCAGCTCGGTCACCATAAAGGTATACAAGTCGGACGCAGCGGCCGAGGCGCATCGTGTCGACAACCCAGTCGAGCAGGCTGTTGCCTTGGGGATCGAAGCACCCTAAAACGAGTTGGAGCCGGCCAAGCAAGGCGACTCGTCAGATGCTGAACTGAATGCAATATGTCGTGAGGACAAGACGACAGATGCCGAAGACTCAGATGCCGACACGCAGATGTCTCTGAGACTCCTTCAAATAAATCTCCACCACTGTAAAGCAGTATCTGCAGACCTTACACTCCGCTTCGACGCGAGCGGAGCCGATGTAGTGCTATTCCAGGAGCATTAGATAGTAGGAGACAAGGTCTGTGGATTAACGACGAAGGAGTACAAGCTTATTGTACCCCAAACAGAAGGTAAAACCCGTACCTACATTCTTGCAAGAAAGTACCTAAAGCCTAGAGCTGCAGGGGACACATCTGAGGCTGATGTCGTTCTACATGGCCCATGAGGAAAATGATCCTCCAAGCGTCCTCGTTTGCATGCAAAAGGTCTAACATATACCTACTAAGAGGCTGCGATGCCAACGCTCACCACATCTAATGGGAACCTAGGATACACACGTAAGGGGTGAATCACTTTTCAGCTTTATCCTGAACTCTAATTTAGTTATTTGTAATCGGCGCAATGTTCCGGCATTCATTAAAACAAACCGACAGGAGGTTATTGACCTCACTCTAGTGTCTCACAAATTGTCGGAGAAAGTTAAGGGTTGGAAAGTCCTAGGTACATTAAGACGATACTATACCTCAAGAGCCAAAAACTCGTCAACTATATTAACCCCAGGAAAGCCAACTGGGAAAAATATAGCTCAGCAATGGAGGAACTCCCCAGCAAAGCTCCAACGTGTTTGGCCACTCAAAATGACTTAGATCCTCTAAGGTGAACAGGTTCACAGAAGCATGCAACAAGGCCTTCACGGCAGTGTGCTCCCCACACAAGCCCAGGGGTAAAAAGAAAATCCCCTGGTGGTCAAAATAAATTGATATCATACGTAAAAGATGCAGGACTCTCTTCAACAGAGCCAAAAACGCAAACAAGGAGAAGCACTGGGCAGACTACAAAATCAGTCTTGAGAAAAGGGCCTCTTGAAAAAATTTCTGCTCGAAGATAGACGAGACGTCAGAGGCCGCAAGGCTGCACAAGATCCTCTCTAAAACTACCCCCTCAGTAGGGTACCATAAAAGAAACGATAGAACGTAGACTAACTCTAGTGAGGAGTCACTCCATATACTACTCGACACCCACTTCTCTGGGTGCACAACCATCAAGCCGGCGCAACTCCCAAACGAAGGCTCGATAACTACAATGGATCACATCCTTACCAAACGTAACATAAGTTGGGCAGCAAACAGCTTCAATTCCGGCCTCAGAATTTTCGGAATTTGCGAGACTTGTCGGGCTACACCTGAGAACAATTATGAGCCCTCAGATGTTGTCAGGAGCACAACATGCCTACCGAAAAGGAAAATCCACGGAAACGACATTTCATAAAGTAGTCTCAGTGATAGAGAAATCTTTACACCTCAAGGTATACTCTCTAATAGATTTCTTGATATTGATGGAGCCTTCAACAACGTCGTGCCGGGTGCCATTACGGAAGCGGTGACTGACCTGGGAGTGGACCGTCACTTGGTGACGTTCATCGATCAATTGCTCATATGCAGGACGGTGACATCATCGATGGGGTCGTCCACTCAGTCTAGGTATGTCAACAGAGGCACTCCGCAAGGTGGTGTCCTGTCTCCCCTTCTATGGAACATAGCAGTGATAGATTCTATGTGACCTGGAAAGGGGGTCTGTAAAGTCGTGGCATACGCGGACGACGTTGCTATTATTTTTTTGCACCATCAAGTGGCCCAAGCGACAACAGCCGATGGCTGTTACGCGCGGATCCCAGGCAAGAACGCAGCCCACCCAACCGACCCGCCCCTCGGTCGGGTGCCGCATAACGCGTGACTCGTTAACCGAACCGATCGCTGACATGCAGGAAAGATAGGTGTTAGACTAGTGTTCGGCGAAAAGTAGAACTACTCTTCCTAAAAAAACTAAACAATTTCTAATTACGAGAAAGATATGAGAGGAACAGTCATTTAAGACTAGGAAGGGAGATAGTAGTAGATAGGATATGGTAGAGGGAATAATAATCCGAAAATAGGACCCTAAACGGTTCATGTTAGGAATAATTCGATCTACAAAGCGGAAGAAACAACGGTATATAGGTTCTAGTGCTTCTAATAGGAATCGTGAAGTTTATGCGTCGCAACAGGTCAGGGCTATCTACGTCACCCCTGACCAAGTTGTGATTTACAGGTGCGGAGTTAAAAGTTTCTCAATCTTCTGCAAATAAGAATGTAATGAGATAGTAGGAATGCACAATTTGGATTAAAATTGGAAATAAGTATACAAATAGCACCGAGAAAAACAGATCTATGTATGTATGTTAATATGTATAAAAGAGAGTTCACAGAGAGTGCAGCATACAATGCATATGGCAACAACAAATCAGCTGAGCATAAGAACGAGGGGGGCTAGTAGGGATAAGTAAGGTTAGGTGATAGCGGCTGCCAAGCTCACTGGGAGCCCTGAAAGCTGGGCATGAGCAGAACAAGTGTTCCACCGTTTCCTCCTCTTCCTCGTCTGTACAGCTTCTGCAAAAGTCGTTCTGTGGGGCGCCCAGTCTATTTGCGTGGGTACCTATTAGCCAGTGTCCCGTTAGGGAACGTATGACTGCGCTGCACCTTCGTCTGCAGAGCTTGCATAGCTCAGAGGTGCGCTTCCTATCTATGGTTGGCCATGTTTGCGAGTTATTCGACAACGTGGTACTGATTGCAACTTGTTGTCTATTTGTCGCCTATATTGCTCTTTTATTATGAGACTACATGTGGCCATCGGCATACGAGTATCCTCCTTATCTTGGAGAAGGGGGATTGTAGTGCCAAGTCTGGCCAGCTCGTCTGCAGTACAGTTGCCTTCGATGTCCCGTTGGCCCGGGAGCCATATAACCTGAACCATCTCGTGAAGAGATTGCGGCAATCTGCAACGGTGGCCGAGTTCGATGAGATCGCATTAAGCGATTGATTGCAGCTTGGCTGTCACTGTATACATATATTTATGCGAGTTACCATGGCGGTAGCTCCCTGAAGGCAGTTCAGTGCCTTCTTGATTGCAATGACATCCGCTTGGAAGACGCTGCAGTGATCAGGAGTCCTAAAGGAGTGCCTAATGTTTAGCTGTTTGGAGTATATTCCTCCTCCGACGGTCGGAGTCTCTCAGACGTATTGCTGCCATCTCTGCCCTCTCTTGTCCTGCGAGGGCAAGGCTTTGGAGGCATAGAATGGCATCTAGCGCATCATTTGGAGTGGTGCAAAGAACTTCGCTGATGCAAAGGGCGGCTGTTCGTTGAACTTTGTCGAGTTGTCTGGTTTTATTGGTTTTACTATTGATAGATATATCCATTGGACTGTGCTTGGGTTCATGCCCCATTTTAAGCCAATAGCTTTTTTACAAGTGTATAGGGCTATAGTGGCCTTCTTCACTATGTCTTTGATGTTCAGGTTCCAATTTAGCTTCTTGTCAATTACCAACCCTAAGTAATTGGCACTGTCGCTGAAAGAACGCTGAAAGAGCCGGCATCCATTTAATATTGAGGGGTTAAGAGACAGAATCTTGTATTTATTTGTGAATAGCCCAAGTTTCGTCTTTGAGGGATTAACTCCAAGACCTCGCGAATCTGTCCATCCTGACAGTCTCGCGAGCTTTGATTTCTCTATCCCCGAAATTACTTCGTGAAGTGCCGTTTCCGTGGATTTTCCTTTCCGGTAGGCATGCTGTGCGCCTGACAACAATTGAGGATTTATAGTTGCTCTCAGTTGTAACCCGACGAGTCTCTGAAAAGTTTTGAGAAGAAAGGTTGATAGACTGATTGGTGTAAAGTTTTTTGGAGTCGAGTGCGAGGCTTCACCTGCTTTGGGGATGAAGACTATTTTTGCCTTAAGCCAAGCGTGTGGTATTTTCCCCACTACTAGTATCTTCTTAAATATTCATTGCAGCCAGTTGATGGCCGTGTCTCCGGCCTTTTGTAATTGGGCCGGAATGACCTGGTCCGGACCAGGGGATTTGAACGGATCGAAACTGTTTATTGCCCAGTTGATGTTCCGTTTTTAGAAGATATACTCCATCGAGGTGGCCGAACCTTCACTAGGGAGGTGAGTCGGTTCGCTGATAGAGCACCCTGGAAAGTGAGTGTCGAGTAGAATGTGTAGGGACTCCTCACTGGAGTTAGTCCACGTACCATCACTTCTCTTTAGGTACCCCACCGAAGGGGCCGTTTTGGAGAGGATCTTGCGTAGTCTAGCAGCCTCCGACGTTTACTCGATTTCAGAACAAAATTTTTGCCAAGAGGCCCTTTTTGCCTGTCTAATTTCTTTTTTGTATAGGGACAGACTAGTATTGTAATCTGTCCAATGTTTTTCCTCGTTAGCGCATTTGGCCCTGTTGAAGAGGGTCCTGCAGCTTGCCATAGGATCTTTATTTGTTTTGACCACCATGGGGGTTTCTTTTTCCCCTTATGATTGTTTACTCGGCATGCTGCCGTGAAAGCCGTGTTGCATGCTTAAGTAAAACTGTCCACTTGACGATTTAGGTTGACCTCTGTGTTCGGACATATTGGTACCTTGGAGGGAATTAGTCCCTCCATTACTGTGCTATATTTTTCCCAGTTGGCATTCCTGGGGTTAACAAAGTCATTAGGTTTCGGGTTCTCGAGAGATAATATAGTCTCGATGTACCTGTGGTCTGAGAAGGAATGGTCCGCTAGAACTTTCCAGCTCTTAACTATGTCTGACAGTTTGTCAGACACTAATGTTAGGTCAATTACCTCTTGTCTATTCTTAATTATAAACGTAGAATCATTTCGTCGATTGCAGATATATAGATTAGAGTTTGGGATGAAGCTGAAAAGTAACTCACCCCTTACATTTGTGTTCGAGCTCCCCCATTGGGTGTGGTGGGCGTCGCAACCTATTATTAGGCCTGTATCCGACCTTTCGCTATCTCTGGTAAGCTTGCGAGCTAGGTCACCTGGAGGATCGCTTTCCTCATGAGCCATATAGGACGACATCAGCCTTATGTGTGAATATTAATATATTTAAGTGTTTCCTTGCAAGAATGCAGGTTCGGATCTTACCTTCTTTCTGAGCTACAATAAGCTTGTGCTCTTTCGTCGCTAATCCACAGACCTTGTCTCCTACTACCCAAGGCTCTTGGATCAGGACTACATCTGCTCTGCGCACGTCCAAGCGGAGTATAAGGGAAGCGGATGCTGCTTTACAGTGATGGAGATTGATCAGCAGGAGTCTTAGAGACATCGTCAGAGTTCTCCACCACTGTGTTATCGGCGTCTTCGATGGTGTCGTCGCGACAAATCGCCTCGAACTCGCGCATCAGAGTCGTGTCAGAGCTATAGCCGTCATGGGCTGGCTCCAGTTCGTCGTCAGGTGCTTTGATCTCTGAGGTAACGTCCTGTTCGACTGGGTTGTCGACAGGACGTGCCTCGGCCGCTGCATCCGACTTGTAAACTTTGATGCTTACCGCACTGAAACCGAAGTTCAGCTTCCCTTTTGTAGCCGCTATTGGGGCTAGCGACTCCTTGTTGAGTACGAGCACCGCCTGGTTCATAGGACCTTGTGTAGCCTCAACTTTGACTACCCTCCAATCGGAGGTGGGTAGCCCCGGGTTGCATCGCTGCAGCATTTTCCGGATGCGATCCGGCTCTTTCATCGAGGCGGGCACCCACACTCTCGCCCTTGGTCTACTAGGCACCTCGCTCCAGTCGACTGCGACTAGCTTCGCCCCTGGGTAGACCTCTCCGACTTGCGCTACCGCTGCTTTATACAGCTGGACGGAGCGCTCGTCTTCGCAGGCTACGATTCTTATGCAGCCCTGATACCACCCCATGTCTTTAAAGACTGGAGGGGGCCGGGCTGTTTATTCAGGAGCTCGAAGCAGCTGTCGGCCAGTGCCGCTTCCACCCACTTCCACTGATGTCTGGGGATTTTAGAGTCCGCACTGCCTTTATCCAGGACGCCGATCAGCGTCCTCTCTTTGGCGATCTGCGCGAATGATATATTCGGCAGCACTCTGGAGCGCTTTGGAGCCGGTCCAGGAGTCTTCTGTGAGCGCTACCCTTTTGGTTGCGGGGCTGTCATCTTCGGCGGGACGACCTTCTTCGGTGCCTGTTGCCCACTCGACCTTTTTCCGCCACTGGTCAGTCGGGCTGGACATCATGCTGGCGTTTTGCCGACGGAGTATGTTGCCAGCACTCCTCCTCTCGGCATACGTGTAAGAATGGAGGATCAAGTAAGAATGCACAATAATTGGACCAGCTCCAATTGCAATTGGAATTAACTGCACAAAAACATGATAAAATAATAAACACCGATAGCAATTTAGTTGCATGATCGGTTCAAAATACGGTATGGAATAATACAACACAATTACTTTCCTTTGAGCACAAAAATACAATTTTTTAGGCGGAGCGAAGTAAAAATTTATATTAATATGATATAAAGATATACAAATCCTTGTCAGTATTCGCGGCCTTTACCGCGACTATTGTAAAGTAGAAAACTAGGAAAATTTTAAAGAGATAAAGCACTTGCACTTGAAAAACTTGCTGTTTCTAATCGGACATGTGATCATTAAAGAAATTTACCAGACAAGTTTTTTATCCCATAAAAATCTTACTTTTTTTCTGTTCGATGCTGATCTTCACGTTCTTAACCTTCCTGTCGATTTTATCGACATCTAGCCGCATCCACTTCATTCCCTCCAAAATGCTCCTCCATGCTAATTTTTTCTTTTCCCTTGGATTATGGAATTTTTCTTTATTTTCCAAAAAAAAAAACTTCGAGAAGTTTTGTGGACGTCGAGATTTTATTTTTCGCTTTTACAAAATTTATTTGCAAATACATAATATTGGAATTTTCATTTATAATTTGGGTTTGACTAAAATATACTTACACTTGTTTTACATTTTCACAAGCATCCTGTTTGTGACAATGTCGATAGGTTCTGAGCCGATTATATTTAAAACGTCGCAATTTTATGCTATGGATCATTCGTGTTTATCAGCAGTCACAACATAACCGATGCGACACTTCCTGGAGCGCTGATCAAGTTCTGCTGCTGATCGCGCCTATTTACTTCTATATTATTTTAAGTTTGATCGACTTTGAAAGTTCTGTAGATCATTTAATAATAAAGTAATACTGTAACGTAGTCGTTGAAATGTGGACAGTGGCAACTCCAAAGTTCGAAACTCTCCATTCAGGACTTTGAAGTGCAGAAGTACGGTCGTTTTATCGTGAATAGTACTAAATAATGTGAAGAAATAGAATACATTTTTTTCAATGTCCCAAATTAAATATATACATACTTTAATGTCAACGAAATGTTGATCCTCCATTTCACGTTTAATATTTTAACTCTATCTAATTTGGTAACCAAGTAATTTTTACCAAGTATTTCTCGATGATGCAAAATAACTGTGCAAATGTCTTCAACGCATTCTTCCGAAATTCTGTAAAGACATTTTAATTATATGTAATGTTTATAATTTCGGCACAGTTTAATTAAATTTAATTTAATTTGTGTTACTTTTTTTTATTTTTTTTATTTCGTTACAGTTTCAAAGCAGTGGGCAGGCGCTTTAACCAGTACAATGTATCATACATCGTGTATCAGGTGTCAAGAATGATAGCTGAAATAGCTTATATTAATAAAATATTCGCATTCCGAAAAACGATTTTTATACCTGGTATAAAGAGGTGAAAGTGGATATTTGTAACACCCAGCAGAAAACGTTTCCGTTAACAGCTGGAGCAACCTAGTTTTGTATCCAGACTCCTGTGACTTGCTCACAGGGTATATATACCCTGTATCAATCTTGTTTCATAGTTTCGCCATGCTCCCTCCCGCCTCCGCACGAAAGGACGAAAATCTGCAACCACAATTTTGAAGATACCCGAAAACCGAAAACACAAAATCATTGAAAATTAACATATTTATCTACCAGATTTTTATTTTCCTTAGTTCGGATCATGATTATACAAATAAGTTACAAATTAAATTGCACTGACTATGCAACGCCTTCCACGCGCTCACTCATTCCCTCTATCGCATACATCCTTTTTTGCGCTGTTTGCACTCTCAGACGAAAGGAAGCGAGCGAAGGAGCAACACGGGCATCACATTCACGAATATTTGTACTTTTATTTTTATACCAAAAATTTAATCTGAATTGCAACAGAAAACGAGGGGGAACGTTGTGAGCCGCGACAAAGGCCTACTAGGTCTACTTTATACCCGGTACTCAGTCAGTATGTACATACATACATACATATATGAGCTTACGATTTATACAATTTATCATATGTTCGCAAAAGGGACAAATTAAGTTTTGGGCAAAAAATAATATTTCAA
Organism: Drosophila algonquin; assembly: GCA_035041765.1. NCBI lineage: Eukaryota > Metazoa > Arthropoda > Insecta > Diptera > Drosophilidae > Drosophila > Drosophila algonquin. The sequence goes on from JAWNKY010002591.1 coordinate 16,832, forward strand.
AAATTTAAGTCAAACCAGTTTTGGAATATTTATACATGTTTCCAATTTTGTTTGCCTATGATTTTTACATCTGCTTCTACATTTCTACATGACATGTATAACTACATATTTGAGACGTACAAGTGTTTGCGACAGAGAGAGAGGGAAAAAGTCAGCGCTTGGCAGGCGTTGCGTAGCCACTGAAATTTAATTTGTTCTTTCTGTCCAAAATATTGATCCGACCTGATCCAGATTCGGCAATCTGATAGATTCAGTAATTTCCCATGATTCTGCGTTTTTGGTTTACTTTTATCTTAAAAATTGTGGATTCCACAGATTTTCGTCTTTTGTGGGGGCGGAAGGGGGCGTGGCAAAATTTAGAAATACACTTGTGCTGGTTTGATATCACAGGAGTTTGGATAGAAAGTTTGGTTGCTCTAGCTCTTATAGTCTCTGAGAACTAGGCGTCAAAAAATACGAATGGGCAAAGCAGATGGGGTCGGGTTTGAGAGAGAGCGAGAGGGAACGATGACTTTCGAAATGGTTTTCTTCATTGTGGCTATATTAATAATCCGATCTGATCCAGATTCAACACTCTGATAGAAATGGTCATTCTCTATGATTCTGCGTTTTTAGTTTTATCGTATCTTCAAAATTGTGCATGCCACAGACTTTCGTCCTTTGTGCGGGCGGAAAGGGGCGGGGCGAAATTTTGCAACACATTTGGTGTAGTGTGATCACACAGGAGACTGGTTACAAAATTTGGTTGCTCTAGCTTTAATAGTCTCTGAGATATAGGCCCTAATGAAGACGCACGGACGGACGGACCTTACTCTTCGAGTACCGGGTATAAAAATATATGTGATCCATTAAGATCAATTGGACTCCATTACCAGGGTAATTTTGTTTGTGACTTTTTTATAAATTAATTAAATTAATTTAAATTTTGAATTTGCATGCTGTTTCTCACAGTTCTTCAGACATGTTAAATACACAGGTTTAGCATCTAACTTGTCTTGATCTCATTAAATCGCGCTGATTTTTTTTTCAGAAACGATGATAAAATTAAACAATGCGATGACAAGAATTTGTGTAAGCGGAAGCCCCTTAAAACGAAAATTAAACATTTTGGTTAAAAAAGTAAAACGCAAAAGTAAGTGAAATCCGGAGCCTGTATAATTATTTTAAACATTTTGATTTTCCAGTTGAGCTGAGTGCAGCGTGGCGGTAGAGATTACACTATGCAACACCACAAACGGCTTAAACCAAAACGACTCCTTCTTTAAAATTAATTTTTTTTTTAATTTTTAAAATCAGATATTAAATTTTAATTTTTTTTTAGAGTTTGGCTACTTTTTTTGACCTAAGTTAGAATTTAACATCTGGTTTTATTGATCTTTGCAATTCTGAAAAGCTGATAAATTGGACATCCGGAAAGTATGAAGCTTTCAAATTCAAATTCCAAAATATTGAAGTTGAAAACTTGAGAAAAATTATTACATTAATTAGGTGTCGTTAAAGGTACATATGTATCTTCGAACTTTTCTTTAATCGTTGTCATTCGTATTGAATCGATTTAGTTAGATCGACATAGATATTTTTTTTCCACGAAATGGATTATGTTGTCGTTGGGTGTCCTAACAATAAGACAAATCGAAAGAGTACTGCTTTGGCTGGAGCTCAGTTATTTATAACATGCTGTTTCCCGTGATGATGAGTAAGAACAAAAACTAATAATGTCATGGAATATTAAGCTAAGCCCTAAAATTAAAAATTCAGTGGCAGCGAACGTCTCTTGCACGAATGCCGGCCCTGATACTCGTGCAAGATCTCGCCTACGCTGTTTGTTACGGTCCCTCGATGGTGACGGAGCTAGTGGCTTTAGTCAGCTTAATAAGTTCCTGCAAGGGCAAGAATCCAGTGCCCAATCGCATATCTCCGCTACCGAGTGTTAACTGCTCTCTCCTTCAAGTTAAGACCGTCCTTGGTCTTGTATATGATTCTTTCAGTGGTTACACCGCGGTAGGCCCAACATCTCCTTGTCTTTGGCGTTGTCAAGGATCGGGGTTGAGGCAATAGAAAACACTCCATTCGGTACACATTTGAGTTCACGGACTTGATGCATGTGGTACTCTTGAAGTTAAAGCAATTTGGTTGTTCGATGCTCGGTGTTCGTTGGCCTCGGTGAGTTGGGGCTCGCAGTGTTATAAAAAGAGGTAAATTCGTCCGCAGCTCACTGGTAAATCGAATTTACGCTTTTCGTGCTGCACTCGTTGGGAAATACTACAGTGTCGCATTCAGCAGTACAGCCGTTTTCTATGGAAATTTTATATTAAACAATATTGCGTACTAGAAATATTTATACAGTAACAGCTTTTATTCATTTATAGCGCTCACGTTTGCGATTTCAGTTGCAAAAACTTTACTTAAGAATGTGGAATATAAATTGAATTATTATTGAATTTACGATAGTAATAATATTTCCAAAGTGAAAGATAATGACTATATATTCCTTACAACCTATACTATGTTCCAAGAACAATACAAGGAAAACTATAAGATAAGGTGTATGGGCGAAGAGTGGGCTCCAAGCTGTATATGCAAAACGTGCAAATTGAATTCAACAGCATTTAATAAAGAGGAAAAGTAAGTTACCCTAAATCAGAAGCTATGAAGTGTACAAAAAATACTAAGCATTACTTTTATGGAACGACGGTATCAAGGTGTTTGGAATGAGAATATGTTGGGCGACTATGTGTGGACTCTCATAAGAGAATCTGACTTAAATGACAAAAGAAGATAGACAAACCATTTTAAAAATAGTAACAAGCAATAACAATACAAATATTTAAGTATCATAACACTTAAATAAATTCAAGTATTTTTCGGTATTTTTTCAGATAAAATGAGATTTGGGTCGTTTTGGTCAAACGGTTATAACTTAGCCGTTTATTTTTATATTTTTATAAGCGATACCTTAAACGACGCCTAATTAATGTGTCTATCTAAAACCAAAAATCAAGGCATTCAAATATCCAAATGTCCTCCGCTTATGCCAACGAAGGAACACAAACACGAGCTGCATGAGAGCATGCTAACGAGGGAGCAGACATCCCAGCCAACCAGAGATGACCGACAGCGCTATCAAGAGCGCCCAACCTTTAATATATAATACCTATTATAAATATATATTAAATAATTAAAATTATATACTAAGAATTGTAATGCCCGACGACAATTGTGTCGACCGGCAAGACGTTTGGCCCGTACAAAGGGACAAACTAAATCAAACTCATTGGTCGTATGTGTCAAAATTCTTAGTTCGAATCCGATAAAATCTTATCTCGATAAAAGAAATGTATAATTTGGATATATCAATACCATCTATCCTAAATACCCCATTGACGATTGAAACAGGTGGATAACCAGAGTCACCAGAAGTATAGATCTGTCGGACGAATTTGAAGCCACTAGTGACTCTGAGGTAATTATCGTGGTAGAGGAAATCCTCGTTATAATAATAATTATAACCAGAGTAGATACTACAACGCCCAGAATTACACCAATAGCTCGAGAGGACGCGTCAATTTCAACAGAAACAATTCTGCCAATTCCAATAGAAGCTATACCAATAGTGACAACAACAACCAAAACAATCTTAGAGTGACCCAAAACACTTCGGGAAACTCCCAGCAACCTTAAGATGTTCCACAATAAAAACCAATAAGGTTCATACTATTAATCTTAGCTTAAATATATATTCCACCCCCGTTTACAAAGATTTCGATTCATGCATACTCTCGCTCTAACTACGATATACCTAAATACATACATACATATACCCACATACATCGACTCGATCTGGAGAATAAGCTAGACTTAATAAATAGTGAAGGAAAACAAAGCGTTGTCTTTATCTGGTGATCCGGCCCCTACAAACATTGGCCCTTCGAGCCGGATCTTCACCTTCATCATAAGAAGAAGCTACCCCAGCAAGCATCGGCGGATCCAATTAAAGATAATTGCCAATTTCCGGTTGTATCGAACGCAAATGCATACATATGTATGTACATATGTACATGCAAGTGATCCGCTAGTTGTTCTAGCTCCTTCGTTTCGTGCCTACGCCTCCGCCATCAGGAACTTAAAAAATTGAATCGCTGGCACATATAATAACTACATATTCTTGCACATATGTTGTGCACATATGCGCCAAGTGACGCGCTACCCTGTATTCCGAGGGTATACTGTTTTCGGGGATGACTTTCCACGTGACACGCTACCCTACATTCCAAGGGTATATGTATATTGACTCGATATTGATACCCGTGTCTCGACATCTAATATTAAAATCCATCCTCGATTGTCGTACTGGGTTAACAATATATTTAGCGAAGTACATCTATACGTTCTGGCCACTACCGAGTGATCTATCGCCAGAGCCCTCCGTAAGGATGACTACCACGTCACTCGCAAGCCATATATAGGACGAAGTTTTCATATGCCCACTGTGAATTTATAACTATTCACCGAGATCCAGCCCCGGTTCTACATAGATCCACAGACATACCACCCCTGCTTCCGCAAACATATATGTACACACATACATACATATACACGCATGCGTCGGCATTTACGTGACGTCTAGCTCCGAATTAAACCATACTTCGTACTGCCGACTCCGGCCCCCTACATTTCCAAAGGGTTAATTCGATCCGAGCTAGCTTCTACGGTCCGCCTATACACCAGTCCATGCTTGCGTGTCTATGGGTTTATCATTACGCTGCAAATTAAGACACTATCCTGTGATTAATTTGGTGATCAATAACACATATTCCAGCTAAATCCCAGCTTTCGTTGCCACGCATCCAGCCCCGCATATAGACCACACAGACAGACGCCCCATCAGTCGGCCGGTTAGAGGACCTCCAGCACAATCGCCTTCGGTTTCAGCATCCCGAGCTGAGCGCTCGCCTCCTCGACTACCCGTGAGCCTACCAACGGTAGGGGCCCCGGCGCCATCCGTAAACTCGCTTCTACAGCATCGGAGCCTCAACCTCCTTCCAAAGGCGCTGGTGGTCCTGAATACGGGTTCCAAAACCTTCGAGACGGCGGCGCTCATCGACCCGTGCACACCGGTGAGCTGCGTCGACGAATCGTTGGCCAACGCCTTAAAATTGCCGACTACCCAAGTCGGTGACGAGAAGGTGTACAACGCTGTCATCCGGGCCAAGACGAGTGAGTTCCGATTGCAACTGGTGTTCAAGGTCGAGCCGTGCTTGCGCATCCGCACGCCGATCCGAGAGCTGAGCGCTGCCGTTCGTTTCCAATTTGGCGACCTCCAGCTCGCCGACGAGCAGTTTCATAGGCCGGCCACCATCTCGCTCTTCCTGAGAGCAGACGTGTAGCCGCAGGTGATCCAACCCGGGCTAATGGCACGGGAAGATGGCCTTCCAATGGCCCAGAGCACCGTGTTTGGATGCGTAGTCTCCGGGTCGTGCACGCAGCCATAATCCGACCAAGATGCTTTGCAATCCTGCAAGGGGGGAGGATGTTCAGGGCAGCCGCAGACTTCTGCAGCGCACTGTGGAGTGCGTTCCGTGCCCGACTCGCTCTCGCGCCCTCTTGCACACGGCACTCTGGAGATCCACCCGGCGCTCGGGCGGCCACTAGCTTGGGCTTGGCTGTTTAGTCGCGCTTCCACCCCCGTTTACAAAGATTTCGATTCTAACTACGATATACCTAAATACATACATATGTACATACATATACCCACATACATCTACTCGAACTGGAGAATAAGCTAGACTTAATAAATAGTGAAGAAAACAAAGCGTTGTCTTTATCTAGTGATCCGCCCCCTACAAACAGTCTTTTTAACACTGGTGCAGATATTTTAATTTTAAAAGAAAATTCCGACGTCTTTCAAGACATCCAAGTGGATAACAAAATTAATATTCCAGGGATAAACCAAGGGGTTATACAATCCGAAGGTTTAACTTTTATCGAGATACAGACAGACAAATATATAATTCCTCACTGTTTTTATATTTTAGACTTGCAATTTGCAATACCATGTGATGGAATTATAGGCATTGACTTTATCAAAAAATTCAATTGCTTATTAGCTTTCAAGCCGACAGAAAAGTGGCTTATAATCCGACCAAACAGCCTAAATTTTCCGATTCATGTCGTAATAACATATAGCTCTGGTAATAATACAATACTTATACCAGCTAGATCCAACGTTGTCTGAAAGAAGTAGTTCAAAAAAACACTAATAGTAAAAGCAAAGAAGTCATGTCTCGATTACACTACTCGACAAAATTCAACTTTTTTTCCGCTGTTGTCCATTATGACTTTTTCTGATAGATTTGGAGATTTAAATTTTTTTAAAGATTTATGGTTTTTTTTACAGGTTTAGTTTTCTTTTTAAGAATTTTTAAAAAATGTATTATTTTTTGTCATAGGTAGTGCTTCTATTTTTCACATTACTTAAATTTCCTACAGACACTTTGTAGCTGCAACTTAGCGTCTGGAAGATATTCAGCTTTCAAATTCAAATTTCATAATTTTTTTCGGTATTTTTTGGAATTTTTTCACGAAATTTTGACTTTGAAAACTCAGGAAAAATCGAAAAAAAAATATTTAAATGCCTACATTGCTTTTAGATCAGGGGTCGGCACGCAATACACTCACATGTTTTGTGCGTTTGTGTGCGAAGGCAAGAGACACGAAGCAACACGAAGGCAAAACGTTTCTTGCTTTGCACTGAAAGAAATGAATCCAGGTAAGGAAAAATGTTTTGCGCCAAACAAAAGAAAAAATAATCTAAGGAAACAAAAAATCGTAGCAATAAAAAAAAAACAAAAAAACAGCATCATAAAAAACTAAAAACAAGAAAAAAATTGTATTGACTTACAACATATTTGCAAATCAAACATTGCGGTCCGCCATCCATATTTTCTAAAAAGAAAAAATCATGTTCCCACATTACATTGAACGTTTTTGTCAGTGTACAATTTAATTTGCGCTGAAAAATCAAAAAGTTGCGCAGCGTGGTCTTCAGCATTTGACTTCTGAACGCAAACTGATTCATCTCTGTTTTCGCAACGCTGACGAACAGAACACCGAAGCAGCATGTGCATAGGCCCGAAGACACACGACTCATTTTCTCTGCCGCCGCGGGACCCGAGCAGTAAGGCCGACTCGAAGTTTATACGCTATGCGTGTGCCGACTGCGCTGCCCCGTGGCCTTTTTGCTATGCACATGGGATAGGACGCTGCCGACCCCTGTTTTAGATAGACACATTAATTGGGCGTCGTTTCAGGTATCGTTTTTAAAAATCGATGGATAAACGGCCAAGCTGCATCCATTTGACCAAAACTTCATATTTTTATAAAACAACAGCTAAGATTAAAAGATGATGAACCAGTATACATAAAAAATTATAGAAGTCCTCACAGCCAGAAAGACGAAATTCAAGCCCAAGTACAGAAATTAATTGACGACAAAATTGTCGAACCATATGTATCAGAATATAATAGCCCACTTTTATTAGTTCCAAAGAAATCCCATTCAGATTCCAATGAGAAAAAATGGCGATTAGTAATTGACTATCGTCAAATCAACAAAAAGCTGTTAGCCGATAAGTTTTCACTACCTAGAATAGATGATATTTTAGATAATTAGGTAGAGCAAAATATTTTTCATGCCTTGACTTAATGTCAGGTTTTCACCAAATTGAACTAGACAATACTTCAAGAGATATAACGTTATTTGAGCAATGGCTCTTATCGCTTCACGCGATTTCCATTCGCTCTAAAAATAGCGCCAAATTCAAATTCATTAATTAAATTAAAAAATTAATTTTACGGTAGAATATCTAAAGGGAAAAGATAACTATGTAGCCGATGCGTTATCAAGAATAACCATCAAAGAGCTCCAGAACATAACCGGCAGTATCAAGAGTCACTACAAGATATCAAAGTAGACAAAAATCCTGCGGAGGAAATGGAATAGTAGAATTGCCTAGGCAATTCCTATTCAATAGGAGATAAGGTCTTATTGAAAAGTGAAGTAGGACATAAAACAGACTTTAAATACACAGATCCCTATAGGGTAGAAAGCATAGAAGAAAGAGATAACATAGTTATCTCTGAAAAAAGAAAAGATTAAAAATGTTTTATTCATAGTACGCAAAAATATATATAAAAATAAAAAAAAAAATAGAAAAAATAAATTATTATAACAAAAAACGGTAGAGAACCTTGTGAGCCGCGGCAAAGGCCGCGGCTCTACCTTATACCCGGTACTCAGTCAGTATATACATACATACATTTATGAGCCTACGATTTATGAAATTTATTATATGTTCTCAAAAGGGACAAAAATATTATTTTTTTTTTGGGGTTTTATGTTACCAGACTACCCGTGAGTAGTGTGGGATTATTTGGCCGCCCGCCTATGTGAAGGTGGAAATTGCCAGGTCCACAAAAATATTATTAAAATTAAAAAAATGAATTTTTTGGAATTTTTATACATGTTTCCATTTTTGTTTACATATGCTTTGTATATCTGCGCCTACATTTCTACATGACATGTATAGCTACATATTTGAGACGTACAAGTGTTTAGGACAGAGAGAGAAAGGGAGGGGGCATGAGTCAGCGCTTGGCAGGCGTTGCGTAGCCACTGAAATTTAATTTGTTTCTTCTGGCCATAATATTGATCCGATCTGATCCAGATTCGGTAATCTGGTAGATATGGTAATTTTTCATGATTCTGCGTTTTTGGTTTTCATTTATCTTAAAAATTGTGGATTCCACAGATTTTCGTCTTTTGTGGGGGCGGAAAGGGGCGTGGCAAAATTTTGAAATACGCTTGTTCAGGTTTGGTATCACAGGAGCTTGGATAGAAAGTTTGGTTGCTCTAGCTCTGATAGTCTCTGAGAACTAGGCGACACAAAATACGAATGGGCAAAGCGGATGGGGTCGCGTGTGAGAGAGAGCGAGAGGGAATGATGACTTTCGAAATGGTTTCCTTCATTGTAGCTATAATAATGATCCGATCTGATCCAGATTCAACACTCTAATAGAAATGGGCATTCTCTATGACTCTCTCTCTCTTTAGTTTTCTCGTATCTTCAACATTGTGTACGTCACAGACTTTCGTCCTTTGTGTGGGCGGAAAGGGGCGGGTCGAAATTTTAAATTACATTTGGAGTAGTGTGATCACACAGGAGACTGGATACAAAACTTGGTTGCTCTAGCGTTAATATAGGCGCTGAGATATAGGCGCAAATGAAGACGGACGGACAGACGGACGGACAGACAGACATGGCTATATCGACTCGGCTATTGATGCTGATCAAGAATATATATACTTTATGGGGTCGGAAACGCTTCCTTCTGTGCGTTACACACAACCGTTATCCGCACAAATCTAATATACCCCTATACTCTTCGAGTACCGGGTATAAAAAATAACTTCACTAGAATTCGTTATTTTTCGAAAGGAGGAAAATGTAGTATTCACATATATCGAGGGTACACTGTACCCAGTAATAAATTAACAGCAGCGACACTTTGTCACACTTTAGACACTGTGTGCAATGTAATATGATCGCACTTGAATGTAGCGGACATTTTTGACGCCTCCAACTGTGCTTCTTCTTACAACAATATGTGCCGCTACCAACATAATCACTTCATCGTCAGAATTACTTTTCTTCCTTTTTTTAATTTTAGTTTAATTTTCATGAGAGTGGCAAATCACTTTGTAGGCTCTTGGTCACACTATTTTAATTGAGTTCCACACATCCGAACTAATGAGCAGTTTCCTTTCAGTAAAATTTCGCGGTGCTGGATACAGGCCTTTAGACAATAAAGTCACGCGGACTGTGCAGTGAACGGAGCTTTGAGGTTATCTCATTGAAAAAAAAGGTATAGACTATACAACTAAGCTATTTGTATGTAATCTCTGACAAAAGAAAGAGATTAAAAATGTTTTATTCATAGTACATAGCATACGCAAAAATATATATAAAAATATACCAATAATAAGTTGTAATAAGTAATAAGTTGAACAATTGCTTCAAATTATTTTTTATATATATATTGTTTTATATATATTGATTAAAGTTATACAAAAAGTTGTGATCCCCGTCTCGCCCTCTAAGGAAATCATATCATTAAAATTTAATTTTCCTAAATTTTGTTGCTTTAATAAACTAGTCAAAAGCAAATCAAAACAATTTTTTTTGTTTACAAAGTATTTTTTAATGAGCGGGAGGCGACGTGGAAGGTTGGGAGAGGGATTTGCAGCGTTTTATTTATGATTATATTTTCGTTTATAGCTTATTATAATTTTAAAAAGCTCAGAAACAAATTTCACTTTGATATAGGCAGTGGAAATATTTTTGGCTGCTGATTCCATACAAGACCGACCACAGTGCAAGGGCCAAACCCTAGTCAGCATAACTGCGAGGTTCTGACCGTATATACATAATATACTATGTGCATATAACTCTCTGTTCTTCAGCAACGTTTCCGTAGCTTAACACATAAACACACATACATATACTTATGTATGCCGCTACTCCGCTGCTGTCTTCGCCAGCGTAGCAATTCGCAGCCTTAGGGTAAGCTAACTCATAAGAAGAACTGTACAAATCAATCGAGAAATATACTTCGACCAGACGTGTGCAGATTTTGGTGCTTTATATAGCATACGGTCTCTGAAATAGTCCTCGATTATTGCTACCAAGTATTCTGGGATTCCTAGCCCAGTTAGGGCCCTGAGGATGACGTCCCATCTTGCCGAGTTGAAGGCGTTCTTTACATCAAGTGTAACCTAACGATACAAAGCTTCTAGCGAATGCATCGCTCCAGTGCTTTATCTACGTTGCTTATCAGGCAGATGGGCCTGTAGGATGAGGGTTCTTCGGGGGCTTATGGGGTTTTGGCAAAAGAATTAGCTTCTGCTGCTTCCATAGTTTTGGAAAGACTTCTTAAGGAATGTACATGCTGAAGACCTGCGCGAAAACCGTCGTCGAAACTTGGGGCTTCGCGGCGTATTTTTGGGACATCATATGGAAGTCCGGGGTTTCGCGCGTTTTTGGACCATCGTAGATGCATTAGCTGCGAGCTTCGGAAATCTCCGTGGTCCACCACAATACTGGGTCGCGGTGACGAGAGTCTTGCAAGCCAATGTTTAGGAGCAGACGAGATTTCTCTGACTAGCTGGTAGAGTAGGCTCTGGGCCACTTCGCAGTGGTTTAGGTTAAGCTGCAGTATACCCGCCTCGCTAGACGGTAATTTGGCTCCGGTCTGCTTATTGGGCACACTTGCTTCCAGCTATGTGGCCCACCGCAGCTGGGTGCTTTTCAGCGCAAAGGAAGCATCTGGGTTCGTTCGTGCAGTCCACAACTTTGAGGCCCCGCTTGCCATACTTGACGCAGTAGTTGCTCCGGTCGACGTCGCTGTTAAACCTAAACCGATCTTTAATTTGCCAACGTGCCAAGCACCTGGTCTATCTCCTCCTTCCGCTCGGCAGTGTTCTCCTTCTGCGTGCAAATAAGTTCGAGCAGGAGCTCTCCCTTTGCTGTATGCCGGAATCTGTCAATATTGTTACCGACAATTATAATCGCATCATGCCTTTTTCGCCTGGGTGAGTGGTCCGATGTCGTTCTGGGTGACTCCAATGGATCTCCAGGCGCGTTGGTTGGTCGGCGTCTGGGCTTGCGGGTCACGGTGGACCATGCCTCTCCCTGCGAGTGTTCTGAGGTTTGGATCGATGTCTCCGTCAACTTGCCTAGGATCGGAGATGTCTGCTGGTCCATCATATGCGGTTTATCGGCATTGAATTACTCCTATTGGTTGCTTTGCTTTATTCGCCAAGCTGTTGTGGGAGACGAAAATCAGTGAGTATGTACTCACTTTTTCTCCCCACTATATATGTATATACGTTTTCGGGGGCGCATCAACTAATTTTAGTGCTAAAAGCAAATGTGTGCCGGTACAAACAAATTTATAATTTTCACAAAAAGGCAAAACTTGTTGAACAAATGTCCTTTCATTAAAGTTAAAAGTAAAACTTTGCACAATTCAATAAAAATAGCTGTTCGCATTTTTATTATTTGTTTTCCCGAAATATCAATATAGAACATAACCTGAAATTCTATTATATATTTACATTTTTTAGCAGTCTTCCGTAGAGTTTATCTGAAATTTTCTAGACTTCTCAAGACTAAAACCATTATCAGTTTGTATTTGGGTTCATTTTTATACCCGGTACTCGAAGAGTATAGGGGTATATTAGATTTGTGGGGATAACGGTTGTGTGTAACGCCCAGAAGGAAGCGTTTCCGACCCCATAAAGTATATATATTCTTGATCAGCATCAATAGTCGAGTCGATATAGCCATGTCTGTCTGTCCGTCCGTCTGTCCGTCTTCATTTGCGCCTATATCTCAGAGACTATTAAAGCTAGAGCGACCAAGTTTCGTATCCAGTCTCCTGTGTGATCACACTACTCCAAATGTGTTGCAAAATTTCGCCCCGCCCTTTTCCGCCCGCACAAAGGTCGAAAATCTGTGGCGGACACAATGTTGAAGATACGAGAAAACTAAAAACTCAGAATCATAGAGAATGACCATTTCTATGTTGAATCTGGATCAGATCGGATTATTAATATAGCCACAATGAAGAAAACCATTTCGAAAGTCATCGTTCCCTCTCGCTCTCTCTCAAACGCGACCCCATCTGCTTTGCCCATTCGTATTTTTTGACGCCTAGTTCTCAGAGACTATAAGAGCTAGAGCAACCAAACTTTCTATCCAAACTTCTGTAATATCAATTCAGCACAAGTTTATTTCAAAATTTTTCCACGCCCCCTTCCGCCCCCACAAAAGACGAAAATCTGTGGAATCCACAATTTTTAAGATAAAAGTAAACCAACGCAGAATCATGGGAAATTACTGAATCTATCAGATTGCCGAATCTGGATCAGGTGGGATCATTATTATGGACAGAAGGAATAAATTAAATTTCAGTGGCTACGCAACGCCTGCCAAGCGCTGACTCATTCCCTCTCTCTCTCGCAAACACTTCCACGTCTGAAATATGTAGTTATACATGTCATGTAGAAATGTAGAAGCAGATGTAAAAAGCATAGGTAAACAAAAATGGAAACATGTATAAAAATTCCAAAAATGGTTTGACTTCATTTTTTATTTTAAAAATAATTTTTTTCCCAAAAATTAATTCGTCCCTTTCGAGAACATACAATAAATTATATACTGACTGAGTACCGGGTATAAGGTATAGCCGCGGCCTTTGCCGCGGCTCACAACGTTCCGCCTGGTTTTTTTATACATTTTTGTAGTTTTAATGTTTGCCTCAAGACAATATCTTTTTTTCCCAGAATTCAGAAATTTTAAGTCTGCTTTAGGATCTGGATCCGACCAGAATGTGAGTTTTAATAATATTTTTTATTTTTTACTAGTCATCTATATATATAAAAGAAAGTCGTGTTAGTTACACCACTTATAACTCAAGAACGGCTTTACCGATTTTAACCAAATTTTGCATGCATATTCAGTAGGTCTGAGAATCGACCAACATCTATTTTTCATACCCTTTAGCGGTAAGAGGTGTCCACCATAAACATTTTAACATTTTACAATTAATGCTGTCAAGTTTTTGACACATCTTATTTTAATTTCATTTCAACATTTTACATTTAATGCTGTCAAGTTTTTGACATTATCGAAAACATATTTTTGGTATATTTCATAAATTCAAACAAATTATTTCAAAACTGCGTGAGCAATGCCAAGAAAGCGCAAAAGGGCTGATTTGAACCATAATACAAATAAATGTAGAAGCTTTGGAAATAGAAGATCCGAAAGAACCGAAGAACAAATCTAGCAACAAAATAATGATGCACGTGTAAGAATGGCGCAATCGCGTCTAGAAGAGTAGGAAGATATACGAGCTGAACGCAATGAAGTAATATGAAGTATAAGAATAAGAAGTAATAAGATTAGAACAACGACAATCAAGCCGTTTCACAGTCAATAGACGCAGAACAAATGACCAACTATGACAACAGGCACATCGAGTATTTACATCTGATTCATTCGTGCATATAGCATTCCAGTATGAACCCGATATTGAATATTGTGCTCATTCAAAAGTTGTAATTGGTGCTATGGAGAAGGAATGTCCGCATTGGTATGCTCTGATATTCAAAAATGAGCCAGCTGGAATGTGTTGCGCGTCAGGAAAAGTGCAACTACCTAAAAATGAAACACCCTCTGAACCATTGAACGGTTTACTTATCGGCACGGATCCAGATTCTAACGTGTTCCTGAAGTCAATTCGAAATAGCAATTTTTCGGAGCAAGAGAAATAGTTCGAAATACTAATGCAAATGGTCAAAAATACAATTCTACATTCCAAATCAGAGGCCAGGTTTATCATAAAATGGGCTCACTGCTGTTATTGCCATTATTTTTATATTCCCCCATCGTTCACAGGGCTCCATGCCTATTTCACGCATATACCACATCTTACACTCTTACAATAAGTTAGTTATTTTCTGTCGGCACTAGAAAGTACACAGAAATTATTTATATGGCAAAACAGCGTTTGCCGGGTCAGCTAGTTAGAAATAAATAGAAGTACATTTTTTTTTTGTTTTTAAATTTTAAAAGCTAGTAAAAAATGTATAATAACTAGCAAACACCGCGGCTCTTCTTTATACCCGGTACCACTAAGCATACAGTATATAGTTGCGCCAGTTCAAATGCCATTATTCTCGTCGCCTAAGCACAGAACGTCGCAAGTGTCGTTGTGTTCTTCGATTCTACACGTATACTCGTCTGACTCGTCTCACGATACGCGACCGTCCTCTTCACAGGCCTGTTTACTACCCTACCCTCTTTTGTGTTTCCTTTTCGCCACCACAACTTTTAAGCCATGCTTATCCGAGACTCTCTTTTTCGCGCTCAGATTATGGTTCTTTGTTTTCTTTGTTTGATCGTTGGTTTCAGCCCTGCTTTGATCGTTTTTGCTAACTGCAAAAGTCTGCTGCTTCGTATCGTTTCTTCTTTAATCATTTTTACATGATAAATGTTAGACATGTTGGAACTTATTAGTCTACCTAAGAAGCGAATACTCTTTTTAATTGGTACTTGAACCCCTCCTACCGAGATACCGACAAGCCTCCCATTATCCCTGCCCATGTTCATGACCGATGACTTGCTAGGGTTGAAACTGAAACCCAAACCCCCGCATAAGAGATTAAAGTCATTTAATTTATTTTTCATGGTGGCAACGCCAAAGCAAAGTAATGGCAGTGCGAAATTAAGGGCCGTGCCGAGATCCGAAAAAAGTGCTGGCAAACAGAATTGTTTATTGTTTATTTTTGTTTAAAGTTTATCAATTTACAGTTAAACTGTAAGGGTAAAATTACAGATCAACTAATTAAACTAAAGGGCCAATGCCATTACTCAGACCCGGTGGGGCTGATTATCGGCTCAGTAGCCGATAAGGTCCCACCAACAGCCAAATTTAGGTTAGAGAAAAGCCGGTAGCCGAACAATTCCCAATTAGAGCTATTTAAATTTATTTAAATTAAGTTATTGATTAAGATAATTTTTACCTTATTAGAACTAGTATCGAAGTAAAACAGATGGAAAAATTCGTTATAGTTTCGGCAAAGGCTACGAAAAGATTCATAATCCGTGAAGTAAGAAAGACAGAGTTGGAGATGAAGAGGAAAGTAATGCCTAGTCGGGCGGAAAGGAACAGCAATACTAATAAGGCTGATGAGGGCAGTCGATTCGACCTCACCAGAGAGAAGCTTATGGAGGAAGAGAACTCCTTGGCAGATTCTACGGGATTTAAGAGAGTGGAGGTTAATTAGGCGCAACCTACTTTCATAAGAGGGGAGATGGATCGAAGGGTCCCAATTGAGTTCGCGGAGAGCAAAGATGAGGAACTGTTTTTGTACTGATTCGAGCATATCCTGAAATTTTTGGTAGAGAGGAGACCAGACACAAGAAATATATTCCAAGATAGGCCGGACCAGAGAAACATACAGAAGTTTTGTAGTGTACGGGTCTGTTAATTCCGTAGACCATCTTTTGACAAATCCTAGGACTCCTTTTGCTTTCTTAGAGATAGTAGAGATATGAGAGTTGAAACATAGATTGGGTACAAAGGTAATGCCCAAGTCGTTAACTTTGAAAAGGCATTGAAGGATAAAGTTATTGATAGAGTAGTCGAAAAGGTATGGCTTATTGCGGTGAAAAGTCATTATGTAGCATTTAGAAATGTTAAGAGGTATCAAGATCTGATTGCAAAGATAGTGGGGACAAGGGGTCACTGTAGGAAAAACATAGCTTAACGTCATCAGCATACATTAGGACACGGAATAAGATAACATTTGTGGAAGATCGTTAATAAATAGGTAAAATAGCAAGGGACCCAGATGGCTACCTTGAGGAACCCCAGATGAGACAATAACAGGTTTAGAGAGAGAGGAGTTAAAGCAGACACGTTGAGAGCGGTTACAAATGTAGGAATTAGTCTTCTAGCTTAGTCGGAAACCCTAGAAGAGAGAGTTTATGAATAAGTAGATTATGATTGACGGAGTCGAAGGCTTTACTAAAGTCAGAATAAACGACATCAGTTTGACACTGTTTAGCAAATCCCGAAGTTACGAAGAACTTCTCATCCCACCAAAGATTCGGGTTTTTTTTTTTTAATTTCATAAGTTGACTGATTACTTTCACAAAGGTTAAATCAAGAACAGACCCTGAAGTTAAATCAATATTTCTTCTGAAGGTTATATTGCGATTATTTGCTAGATAATAACCTGCATTGTTCATAGCTTGCTTTAAAAAGGTACCTTTTCCACTATTTATCGTGTCTCCAAAATCCTTCTATATTGCATTGAAATATTCTACAACAATGACATTGTCAGCATAGTCAAGTTTTTCTGTTAGATTTTCTTGGCTTGCCTAAAAGTGTCAAAGGAAGTCAACAGTTCAAAATTCATTGAGGAGATGAGCAGCTTTTGTTTGTAGTGCAGGCAATTAAAACATCTTGATAGGTCTCATATAACTTTTTAAATTATAACCTTTCCTGTAGACTAACCCTAATCCTCCGTATCCATCCTTGCTATGTTTTTCTAGAAGATTGTAATAAGCTCACTTTCTGTAGCTGAGGTCGTGAGACGTTCCGTTATTTAAATAAATTTCATTATCGTTTTTATTGGCTTTAATCGACTTAATATTATGTTGAAGAACTTTCGTAATTGCATTGAGCAATTAAAACTGGTTCGTTAACCGTTAACCGTTCGTTACTAGTCCGAGCTAAAACAATGCAGCCACAAACCAGTTTAATATTAGTCCAATAAAAGGTTTAAGGTATTTTAATACTTAGTATGTAATCCCTTAACCTTTATTACGGCTTTTAACCTACTGTTCATGGAAGAGACCAGCTTCCGAGTGCTTTCCGCTGCCCCAAAACCGAAGGTAAAACTCGTACCTGCAGTCTCGCAAGAAAGCACCTAAATATCTTTCTGCTCCATAACTTCAGCAATGGCGACAACACAACAGTAAGCCTAGAGCTAAAGCCGACACATCTGAGGCTGATGTCGTCCTATATGGCCCATGAGGAAAGCGATCCTCCCAACGACCTCGTCTGCAAGCTCACCAGCGACAGCGAGAGGTCCAACACAAGCCTACTAATAGGCTGCGATGCCAATGCTCACCACACTCAATGGGGGAGCACGGACACAAATGTAAGGGGTGAGTCACTTTTTAGCTTTGTCCTAAACTCGAACTTAACTATATGTAACCGAGGTAACGACCCCACATTTATTATAAAAAACCGACAGGAGGTTATTGACCTCACTCTAGTGTCTCACAATCTGTCAGACAAAGTGAAAAGTTGGAGAGTCCTAGAGGACCATTCCTTCTCTGACCACAGGTATATCGAGACGACTTTATCCCTCGAGAGCCCTAAACCCACCGACTACATTAACCCCAGGAAAACCAACTGGGTAAAATATGACGGCTGCGCAAGCTCCTCTCAAAAACCACCCACTCGGTAGGGTATCTTAAAAGAAACAACGGAACGTGGACCAACTCCAGTGAGAAGTCGCTCCACGTTCTGCTTGAAACCCACTTCCCTGGGTGTACAACCATCAAGCCGGCGCAAACCCACAGGGGAGGCCAAACATGCCACGATGGACCATATTTTTACCAAACGGAACAAAAGCTGGCCGGTAAACAGCTTTAATCCGTTCAAATCACCAGGACCGGACCAGGTCATTCCGGCCAAACTGCAAAAGGCCGGAGACTCAGCCATCAACTGGCTATAATGTATCTTCAGGAAGATACTAGTTGTGGGGACCATACCACAAGAATGGCTCAAGGCGAAAATAGTCTTTAGCCCAAAGCGGGAAAGGCCTCGCACTCGACTCCAAAGGACTTTAGACCAATCAGCCTATCGTCCTTTCTTCTCAAAACTTTCGAGAGACTTGTCGGACTACATCTGAGGACAATTATTAGTCCTCAAATGTTGTCAGGAGCACAACATGCCTACCGGAAAGGAAGATCCACGGAAACGGCACTCCACGAAGTAGTATCAGTAATAGAGAAATCCCTACAACTTAAGGAATACTCTCTCATAGCCTTCCTCGATATCGAGGGAGCCTTTAACAACATCGTCCCAGGTGCCATTACGGAAGCACTGACTGATCTGGGTGTGGACGGTCACTTGGTGATGCTCATCGATCAATTGCTCACATGCAGGACGGTGACATCATCGATGGGATCGTCCACGCAATCTAGGTATGTCAACAGAGGCACTCCTTCAATGTAATCATCCCTAGCAGAGACGAGTGGCTTGAGGGACCACCAGGCCAAGACATGGCCATAAGCATCTTTACAGATGGCTCGAAGCTGGATAACAAAGTTGGAGGAGGGATTTACTCTGAACAGCTCGAAATTAGCCACTCCTTTAGGCTCCCAGATCACTGCAGTGTGTTCCAAGTGGAATTCATTGCGATCATGGGAGCACTGAAGCTCCTTTGAACAGCCACAACGGCTTCACTGACAACAACAACTGTAAACATTTACAGCGACAGCCAAGCTGCGATCAAATCACTTCACTCGATTTCCTCGAACTCGGCCACAGTGGCAAATTGCCGTAAATCTCTGCACGAGATGGCCCAACAATTTGCCATCAGCCTTATTTGGGTCCCGGGTCACCGGGATATTGAAGGCAACTGCAAGGCAGACGAGCTGGCCAGATCTGGTACCACAATACCCCTTCTCCAAGATAAGGAGGATATTTGCATGCCAATGGCCACCTGTAGGCTTATCATAAAAGAGTTATATAAGCGACGAGCAGGCAATGCGTGGCGGTCAGCACCACTATGTCGCATAACCCGGCAAACATGGCCGACCATTGACAGGAAACGCACACTAGAGCTATGTAAGCTCGGCAGAAAAAGGTGCAGCGTTGTCATCCGCTCCCTCACGGGGCACTGGCTGATAGGCTCCCACGCTAACAGGCTGGGAGAGCCATACAATGATTTCTGCCAAAGCTGTAGAGATGAGGAGGAGGAGGAAACGGTGGAACACCTGTTCTGCGCCTGTCCAGCTCTCAGCAGGAGAAGGGCATGCCCTATGTCTCAGACATTTCAGAAATGTCCAAAATCTGTCCCAGAAAGATTGCAAACTTCATAAGAGCGTCAGGATGGGATAACTGCTGATATGTTCAGGTCTCATGAGATGGATAAGGGGAACATCTCCCGCGGTATCACAACGTGCCGAAACCGGCCCAAGTGTTACGGGCTCCTGTGGAGCTTGACAGCCGCCTTAACCTAACCTATCCTGGTAGAACCGAAAATCAAGTCGGATTCCTAGTTTCTTGAAGCTTTGGTGCAAGTTATCGTTCCCAAAACGTACCCAACAGGTGAAGGACAAAATGGGGAAGGAGTGCAGTGTGGAAACTGTGCGCCGGATTCTGCGCAACCATGACTTCAATGCCCGAGTACCCCGAAAGAAACCCTTTATAAGCCCGAAGAACAAAGGGACAAGGTTGGCGATCGCAAAAACCAACTTTGACAAGGATTTGGTGTTCTGGAATACCATAATTTGTGCACACGAAACCAAATTCACCCTTTTTGGGTCGGACGGAAGGAATTTTGTGTGGCGACAGCTCAATACTGAGCTGGATGCCAAACATGTAAAAGCGACAGTCAAGCACGGCGAAGGAAGTGTCATGGTATGGGTATGTACAGTCCGAACAGTCTGAACACCCAGAATCACAGGATTTCTAGCAAAACGGACCTTAGAAAAGCGCTGCTGGAGGAATGGAACAAAATAAGCTCGGAAAGCACTCGGAAGCTGGTCTCTTCCATGAATAGTAGGTTAAATGCCGTAATAAAGGTTAGGGGATTACATACTAAGTATTAAAATACCTGTTTAACCTTTTATTCGACTAATATTAAATTAGTTTGTAGATGCATCGTTCTGGCTCTGACCTGTATTTAAGATATATGTTCGGAGCAGAACGACGTAAATTAAGTTAAAGTAAATGCCACAATGTTTTGTTTTTTTTGCCTTCTATGTTATCTGCCTCCATAAGCGCTCTCCCCGCTAAAGCTCGCACTCTGAGTTTATCTGCTTGCGCTCTTTCTTGAGATCAGAGCTTTCGGCCGCTGCAGCGGGGCCGCGATGATGAAGAAGTTCAGTACAGCTCCGATCACCAACAAACAATAAAGCATTACTTGATGATTTTTAGCAAACCCAAACTAGTGCCTTATTAATTTAAATATTTGGAATAAAGGTGATATATTCGATATCTACCTCTAACATTTTGGTGACCCCGACGTGATCTGGAGCCTGTACCGCGATTTAATAATTAAATTGTCGATATCGTTCGGGCAATTTATTATTCGATCAAGCTGTTTGTGCAAAATATCGGTGCCAAACACATAAAGCAAACACAACAAATACATACATGCAAACGTACTGCAGTGATATCCAGTGACATTGTGCAGTGCCGGCATTCGGACAAAATCGGTCTCATAACTGAGTGAAAGAGCCCCACCAAGAAACGGTTTCATTGCTCGTGTATAAGTGCAAGCGCAGTGCAAAGCCCTCAGAAGTTGAGGCAAAGGCAGGACGAAAAAGAAACCGTTTGTTTGTCGACGCTTGGTTTTTGCGGCTTGCCGGCGCATACAGGGTGTTTTATTGTTCACCTCGCAAAACTTCTTATAGTGCCCCCCCTTTTGTTCTGTGTATAAGCCCTGATCTTGTGGCGTGCATAATGGCTGAAAATCAAGATATTGTTCATGATCTGACGGCTGCGCCTAGTGATGTGGACTTTTACAGGGCAAAAACAAGGTCTATCCAGAGGCAGCTCGTCGAGATGAACAAATCCTTAACGGAGGAGTCCATCCTTCAGTTGGACGAAGCTCACCTGCGTGCGCGATAAAAGCACCACGAAGTAATGTGCTCCGAGTTCAATGCTGCACAGAGCAACTTGGAAAGGCTCGATCTCACGGTGCTCGACGGAGACGCGCGGTCCGAGTTCGCGAAGGTTTTCCTGCAGATCGATGCGAAACTAAATCGCGAGCTAGCAGCACAGCAGAAGGTGATAAGCGCGAACTCAACCAGCTTGCCTCATCAATTCGCTGGAGAAGGTTCGCTCAGCACATCAACTCGGAGGTCGAGGCTGCCGCATATAGAATTGGCTCGTTTTGGAGGAGACTACGCAGACTAGCCAAACTTCATCGCGATGTTTAAGACGGTGGTGGACAACGAGAAGGAGCTAAGTAGCTTGGAAAAGTTTCAGTATCTTCGTGCCAGCCTAGACGGCGTAGCACTAGATGAATAGTTGTGTCCCGTGATTATTCTAAGCAGAATATCCAGAGGACAATGAGGAGGGGTTCCCGGAGCCAGTGCAAACACTTTGGTGATATTTAATTTAAAATTTAATGATAAACGATTTCAAATGGTTTTGACAACAGCAGTAGATAGCGGCGTCTTCTAGATCGGTGTGATACTGTGTTCGGTGACGTTCGCAAGCAGACTAACTCTCTCTCCCACGCACGTCGCTCGCAAGACCTATGCTGTGGGTACGCACGAACGCCAATGGTCTGAGAGAGCCTAGATTGGAGAGTTTTGGCACCTTGGGACCAGTGATGCAAAACCGAACATGCCGCCCGCCAATGCTAGACCTAGCATTTCCGTGTTCCCGCGGCGACAATCCGCTAAACTTCTTGGTTTGAGGTTTCTAGAAAAGAGAGATAAAAGCAAGATGTGTGCGCCAGTGTATGTTCATAAGATTAGAGGGTGCTTATTGGAGTGTGCGTATTGAGAGTGCGATTATGTCTCAATCGGCAGTCGACATAGCTTTGACACCGATCGCTTCAACTGCCCTTGCGCTGTTTTGAGTGTAACCACGCGAACCAATGAGTCCTGTCCTGGGTGAAGCTCAAGTACACGCCCTAGCAGCCATTGCGATGGCGGAAGTCTATCATCCTTGACAAGCACGAGGTCGTTAGGCTTGAAGTTTTCTGTTTCCTGGCACCACTTTGGCCGTTGCTGCAGATGAGCTAACCAGTCGCGACTCCAACCCTTCCAGAAGTGGCGAATCATTCTTTGCTGGAGGAGGAACTGCTCTCGGAACGACGTGGTTTTGGGCCGATACTCCGGCGGAGCAAACATCGTGTCTCCAATTAGAAAATGTGCTGGAGTCAGCACCTCCAAGTCGTCTGCATCAGCCGTGAGCGGGCACAGAGGGCGTGAATTGAGACACGACTCGATAGTAATCAGCACCGTCGACAGCTCTTTGTAAGTGAGTCGTCGATCCGCCATGACTCGATTTAAGTGGTGTTTCAGAGCCTTTACATTGGCCTCCCACAATCCACCAAAGTTGGGCGATTGGGGAGGAATAAAATGCCAAACTGTCCGCTGAGATGCCAACTTAGGTGCGATCATCTCATCAAAATCCTTTCGAAGCTGAGCATGCACCGTCTTCAAAGCATTGTCCGCACCGACAAAGTTGGTGCCGTTGTCGCTATATAGGTGTTTGACTAACCCTCGCCGACCTGTAAACCTGTCCAGAGCCTGCAAGAAATGCTCTGTAGTGAGGCCTGTCACCGCTTCCAAGTGCACAGCCTTTGTCGCCAGACAAATGAAGATGGCAATGTAGCCCTTGTACACACTAGTGCCTCGTAGACGCGCTG
Source organism: Drosophila algonquin (assembly GCA_035041765.1). NCBI lineage: Eukaryota > Metazoa > Arthropoda > Insecta > Diptera > Drosophilidae > Drosophila > Drosophila algonquin. The sequence goes on from JAWNKY010002591.1 coordinate 40,095, forward strand.
CCTTGAGCTCTATGGAGCCGGTATAATCTACTCCGGTCGCGATGAATGGGCGACTCGGCGGATTGACTCGATGAAGAGGCAGGTCTCCCATAAGCTGGGTGGACGTTGGCGGTCGCACCCGGAAACATCGCATACACTTCTTGATCACTCGACGAACTGCCTGCCTCCCAGTGATGATCCAGAACCGTTGGCGTGCGTGCGCCAAAGTCAACTGCGCACCTCCATGTAGTGTCGAACAATGAGAGTTCTTGATGACCAATGTTGTGAAGTGATGGGAGCCCGGCAGAATGATTGGATGACGTCGAGCGTATGGCAAAGCTGAGTGTCGCAAACGTCCCCTTATCCTTGCGATGCCGTGGTCCATGAACGGTGACAGACCTACGAGCTTGCTCCTGGATGGCAATGGCGCGGACCTTCTCACGGCGGCTAGATCGGCCGGGAAGGATTCAAGTTGGACGGTGCGTACAATACTAGACAGGGCTTGGTCTAGCTCCTCAATGCTCAAGGGACCTGTGCGCCGGTTTCCCTTGTTATACGTGTTGTGCTTGAATCGCAGAATGTAGGCAATGACTCTTACAGCTTGAGTATACGTAGAAAACCTCTCCATAACTGAGAGTTCCTGGACAGCATGGTGTACGTGCATTTTATCCGATTTGGCTTCCAGCGCGGGGTCAGCCAAGGAGATCTCCGACACCTGTTTGGATGGCCACGAGGACTTATCGTGCAGGAGCCAACCTGGTCCCTTCCACCACAATTTGAAATCCTTCAGATCCTCTGGGGCGAGTCCTCTCGTCGCACAGTCTGCTGGGTTCTCTGTGTGCTCACGTGACCCCATTCACTTGGTGTAGAATGCTCCAATATAAAGGCAACTCTGTTGGCGACGAATGTTGTCCACCTATTAACGTCACCCTGCAACCAATGCAGGACAATCGTAGCATCGGTCCAATAAAATGTTTTAATAGGAAGCGACGATAGCCGCTGAGAAGCCACTATCCACTTTACGAGCTTGATGGCTAATACCGCACCGCTTAGCTCTGTACGCGGGATGCTCAAAGGCTTAGAGGGAGTGACCTTTGCTTTGGCCATAAGCAGGGATGCGAAACATGACCCGTCGACATGTTCCACTCGGAGATACACGGCCGCTGCATATGCCGTCGAGGACCCATCGCAGAACGCATGCAGTTGCATCGACGCAACTGATTCCGGTGAGTACTGGACCCATCGACCAATGCTGATATCGCCGATCCTCTGCAAGCAGTCGCGAAATGCCCTCCATCGCTCTGCGAGAGGTTCGGGAACTGCTTCGTCCCACTCCAGGGACGCCCTTGTACCATCTGCACGCGCAGTCTTGGCCATGGTTACCTCCTTCAGGATCAGCTTCCCGGAGATGATGATCGGCGCGATTAACCCTAGCGGGTCAAAGAGCCTAGCGATGCTGATAATATGGTCCTTGTTGACTTACGTTATTGAACTAAACAGTCCTTGTTGGGGAGCCAGTACATCCCTAAAGCCTTTATGGGATCACTGTTATCCCAGCTCAATAGCGTTTGACTGTAGCGATGCTCTGCCGGAATCGAGCGCAACAGCCTCGAATCGTTGCTGGACCATTTGCGCAATTCCATGCAGGCGGATTTTATAGACGCCTCAACTTGAGCCCTCTTTACTTCTGCTCCTTCTATGGTGTGATCGCCCGATAAGATATCGTCCACGTATATCTCGTTCATGAGGACTTCTTCAGCCTTCGGGAACGAACCTCGTTCATCTTGAGCCAATTGATGAATGACTCTGATAGCCGTGTATGGCGCCGAGGCTGTTCCAAACGTCAGCGTCGACAATGCGTACGTGTTGATGACTCCATCCTCCGCCCGCCATAAAATCCGCTGAAATTGCGCGTCGTCAGGGTGAACGTCAATGCAACGATACATTTTCTGTATATCCGCTGTGAATACATAGCGATATTTCCGCCAATTCAGGATCACCGAAGACATGTCGTTTTGAAGCGTAGGACCTGTGCAAAGTATATCGTTCAAGGAGCGTCCATTGCTAGTTCTGGCAGAAGCATCGAAAACGATACTTGCTTTGTGAACATATTCTCCTCCTTAAGACGGCTGGGCGCACGCGACGTGGATGTGTTCGAATGGTCAAACTGCGTTCAGTGCCCACCGCCGGACTGATCTGACCCAATGCGAAGTACTCCTCTATTTCGTCGCTATATCGCTTCCATCGCTCAGGGGCCTTAGACAGCCTCCTTTCCATCTGCAAGAAACGATTGAGTGCCATTTGATGAGATCTTCCTAGAACCATGCTTGGATCCCGATACGTTTTGAACGGAAGCCTTGCTACGTAGCGTCCATCTGGCCTGCGCACATATGTCTTCTGGAAAAACGATTCACACCACAGATCCTCTTCGGTGACTGTGGATCGTTCCGGTACAGCTTCGACCTCACAAAACCTCCTCAGTAGCGATTCCGTCTCTACAGATATTTGATGGCACCGTAGCTGAGCAGTTCCTTCCATCCCGTGCGTTTGTCCTGATAGTATCCAACCAAAATGCGTGTTCTGCGCCATAGGTTCGTTAGGCCCTCCAATCCTGGTTTCAGGCAACATGATTTGTGCCATCACATCAACTCCCAATATCAAATCAACTCGTTTTGATCGGTAGTATTGAGGGTCTGCCAGCTGGAGTCCCTGGATGTGATCCCAGCGCCTCGGAGAGAAACTTTCACTAGGTAGATACGACGTTAATGTACTGAGCACATATGCCGAGCCGATATCTAAAGAAAACTGTGGATTAATATTGCTGAACGCTTGAAAGTTCACCATATACTTGCTGCGGCGACCACCCCCCTGACCCACCCCAATAATGGAGGCGCGGGTACCCGTTCTTTTTAGATGAAGGGACTGTGCCACATGCTCGGATACAATTGTTGCCTCGGATCCCTGGTCGATGAGAGCATTGATGACAGCTTGAAGTCCATTGATCGGATTCCGTATGAGGATACGCGCGGTTGCGAGGAGAATCTGCCTCTTAGGAGTGTCCGACGAAGTGGCTGAAAAGCAACGATATGACTCACTGTGTGATTGACCAGGTGGGCAAACTGGATTGCTGGTCGAAGGCATGAGTGACTGCGGTGTCGTAGGCCGGGCAGTACTCGGTAGCGACAGGTTCGAGGGTTGACCTTGTGAAGTGACGGGGAAATGTAGCAACGTATGGTGCCGTTGCCCGCACACTTGACAACCCTTAGTGCTGGTGCAGCGAGAAAGTGTGTGGGATCGGCTTAAGCAATTAAGACACAATTTCGCTTTGTTCGCAATGTCTTTGCGCTTGTAGCAGTCTAGGGCCAGAAGGCTGGACAACGACGTAGAATGTGGTCGCCGTTGCAGTGAAGGCATTGGACAGTTGAGCGCTTGGGTCGGTCCTGCACGTTATGTACTCGAACACGCTTAGTGGAGTCTGACGAGCCCGGCGAAGTATTGGAGTCGTACGATGAGCTGCGGTTCTCGATCGCATCCATTATGAAAAGCCGGTCGTTCAGAAACGATTCTAATTCCGTGAACGAGGGCACGGTGGAGCTGCTGCCTTGATGATGCTCCCACGCCCTATGAGTCTCCTTTGGTAACTTTGATGCCAAGTAGTGGGCCAGCCAGTGGTTGCGCTCCCCATCCAAGGCTTGGATGCGGCGGAACGCAGCCAGGCAGACATTGACCGTGCTGAGCATAGTCCGTATGGACTCTGCAGTCTCCTTTTGCAGCCTGCGAAGAGCATAGATGGCGTTCATATGATGTGAAAATACTAGGCGAGAGTTGTTGTATCTCTTGACCATCATATTCCACGCCACCGTATAATTACCGTCCGTGAGCTGCATTTGGCGAATATCGTTGTCCCGACCTGGCGGGAGAGCCTCCTTGAGAAAATGCAACCTTTGCACACCGCTTAAAGTAGAGTTGTCATGGATCAAGCTCAAGAACGCGTCATAAAACCCTGGCCAATCAATACACGCACCAGAAAATTTGGGAACTGGCATGTGTGGCATTTTTAAGTGAACTTCTGGTGTGACAGTGTGTCTTTCGGATGAGAGGGTGGGCAGGTTTGCCGCTGCAGGAAACCGCTTCTCGGACTCCTCAGCTAAGACACAGACCACTTCCATATGACGTTCCTCAAACTTGGAAGAAAACATTTTCGTACAATAATCCGACTCGTCATACCCATCCAAATTGAGAAGCTCTTCGTGAGTTTCACGAAATGCCCTCCGCAAGCCTTCCACTTGCTCCATACGCTTCTGAAAGTAAATACGCGTTTTCCTCGATTCTGAATCTTTCCTAAAGTTCTGTAATGTGGATTTTAAAGACTGGTGGCGATCTTTCTGCACCCTCACCAGCCTTTGTAATGGCAAATGCTTCGAATCTGGATCCGTCATATTTATATTACGTTAAACTTTAACGCTTGCACAACTCAATAAAAAATTCGTTTAGAAACTCTAGGTACTGATCTCGCACACAAACTCACTCAAACTCTCTTTACTTACCCGCACCAAACGCAAGCAATGAGATTAGCGAAGAGCTGACGGCGAAGAAAGCGAGGGCGCTGAGCCGTGGGCGAAGAGAGCGGAGCGATGAGCCGTGGGCGAAGAGAGCGGGGCATCAAGCGCAAGCACCGCTTGCTTTGGTTGCACAGCTATTGCGGTTATTGCATTCCTCCACTGCACCCTTTCGCCCGCGATTTAACTGCGTCAAACTATGTTCGTGAAATTGTTAGTGTTTTGCGGCTGGGTTCCCCTCTTGGGCCACCATGAATAGTTGTGTCCCGTGAATATAAGCAGAATATCCAGAGGACAATGAGGAGGGGTTCCCGGAGCCAGTGCAAACACTTTGGTGATATTTAATTTAAAATTTAATGATAAACGATTTCAAATGGTTTTGACAACAGCAGTAGATAGCGGCGTCTTCTAGATCGGTGTGATGCTGTGTTCGGTGACGTTCGCAAGCAGACTAACTCTCTCTCCCACGCACGTCGCTCGCAAGACCTATGCTGTGGGTACGCACGAACGCCAATGGTCCGAGAGAGCCTAGATTGGAGAGTTTTGGCACCTTGGGACCAGTGATGCAAAACCAAACACTAGAAACTATACGTTCAATCGAACTGTCTGATTTTAACTATGGGATTGCATTAGAACTGCTCACTAATCGTTTCGACAATAAATACCATCATTTTCAGGCACATGTAAAGGCGATATTTGGGTTGCAAGGTGTTGAGGTGTGTTCACATTGTGACGCGTAGGCTGGACACCAGGACCCGGGAAAAATGGGAAGAAGACTTGCCGTCCCACAAGCTGTTGACATGGAAATCCCTTGCTTCGTTTCTGGAGAAGCGATGCAGGATGATGGAGAACCAGGAAAATGACTTGGTAATCGAAACACCAAGCCATCAGGTGGGAGAAAAACCGCACAAGCGTAGTCAGAATGTCCTCATTGCTTCTCCTAATAATAATAATGAAACTATTTCTGGATGTAGATTTTGCGGCGGAAGGGACCACATCATAACCAATTGCGGCATGTTCTTAAATTTGTCCCCTACTTTGCGCTATAAGGAAGCAAAGAGAATGCATCTCTGCCTCAATTGTTTGCGCAAGGGTCACGGCTTGCAGCAGTGCAAATCTGGAAGTTGCAAGCAGAGTCGTATGAAACATCATACGTTGCTCCACAAGGCTCAAAGCCCGGTTCCATCCGCAGTCATTGCTGCAGACGTGAACCTCCCGCCATCGCAATCATCAGCGTTAGTGTCATGCTCAGCCTCTCCACCGTACCCTCCACCTATTCCCAATATCTCGAATGACTACGTGTTGCTAGCTACAGCCATCGTTTTGGTTAAAAATCGTGTTGGAACGCTCGTCCCATGTCGGGCAATATTGGATTCCGCATCGCAGCTCAATTTTATTACGTCTCGTTTGGCTGGTCATTTGCAGCTAAAACATCGGCACTCGCCTATTTCGATATCTGGCATTGGAGAATCGTCTCTTAGTTCGAATAAGGCTGTGGAAGTCGTCATGCAGTCTCAGTATGGCAGCTACAGTTCCTCATTCACGGCGGTCGTAACTAGGGTCATCACTGACTATCAGCCGCACTACGATATTAATGCTGCAGAATGGGACGTACCGAAGAATATAAATTTAGCTGACCCTTGGTTTTTTAGATCTCAGCGAATCGATATGCTGTTAGGTGCTGGTATATTTTTTGATTTGCTCAGTGCTGGGCAACTGCATTTGGCGGATACGCTGACATCGCTCCAGAACACCAAACTTGGTTGGATTGTCTCTGGAGGGATGGCTCACACCACTAACAATCGAGTCACTCTGGCAACGGCAACAGGAACCCACGCACCAAAGGAAGACGAGGATTTTTGTCGGATGCTGTAAAGCGTTTTTGGGAGCTTGAAAATTGTTACTCATCAGAGGCAGCTGCATCGAGTGAGGACCTACTTTGCGAGCGTTTATTCAAGGAAAACTCCTCTCGTTTGGAAAATGGTCAATTTTCCGTTCGACTCTTAGCTAGTGCTGGGTTTGAGGCCCTTGGCGACTCATTCTATCTCGCTCTTCGTCGTTTCAAAGGTCTGGAGAAAAGGCTGTCAAAAAACCTCCCGCTGAAGGCTCAATATAGCGCGTTCCTTCAAGAATATCTGGGTTTAGGGCACATGTCATTGGCTTCCAGAACCATAAAGTTGCCACAGTTTTTCTTGCCGCATCATTGCGTGCAAAAACTCGACAGCAGCAGTACGAAACTACGTGTTGTTTTTGATGGATCTGCAAAGACCACATCTGGGCGCTCCCTCAATGACTTATTGCTGGCTGGCCCAACGATTCAGCCAAAAATATTTAACATACTGCTTCGGATTAGGTTCTTCAGGATTGCACTTTGTGGAGACATCTGCAAGATGTATCGCTGTGTACGGATTTCACACCCGGATGAATATTTGCAATGCATTCTGTGGCGCGAAAGGCCTACTGATGAAATCTAGATTTACAAGCTAGAGACCGTTACGTATGGAACAAAGCCCGCTGCTTTTTTGGCAATTCGTGCCATGCACCAACTATCGTACGATGAGGAGGCATCATTTCCTATAGGAGCCAAAGTCGTGAGAAGGGATTTCTCTCATATCCGGCGGGGACACAATTAACGAAGTTAATGTGATCCGTCGTCAAGTAAAAGAGCTCCTGCAAAGAGGACAATTTCCTATACGCAAATGGTGCTCCAATGAGCCTGGAGTGCTTGAAGAGGAGCCTGCGGAGGACAGGGAAAAGCTGCTTAAGTTCCATGATGGAACAGACATAGCGAAGGCCTTGGGACTCGTATGGGATCCCAACTCGGATAACCTACTGTTCAATTTTTCGAAGATCATGCCAGAAGGCCCACCCACCAAGCGTACTGTCCTGTCTTCTATAGCCAGATTTTATGATCCGCTCGGTTTGATAGCACCTATTCTTGCCAAGGCAAAAATATTCTTGCAGAGTTTGTGGAAGGTGGACTTAGGATGGGATGATTCTCTGCCTGAGCCTCTGTCGGCAGTGTGGACGGACTTGATGTCGCAATTACGCATCGTGCAAAATTTTCAGTTTCCTCGTTATGTCATGCTGCAAAACTCATCCATCCAATTGCACGCGTTCTGTGCTGCTAGCATGGCCGCATATGGAGCTTGCGTTTACATAAGATCGAATATCCATGAGAATGTAGCATCTCGCTTGCTTTGCTCAAAGTCTAAGGTAGCGCCTTTAAAAACACTAACCATACCCAAGCTGGAATTGTCCGCGGCGTTGCTCTTGGCTGAGCTCATCGCAAGCATTAAGCAAAATCTCGCTTCTTCCTGTGATATCCATTGTTGGTCAGATTCAACTATTGTGTTGTCTTGGATACGTGAGGCCCCATCAAACTTTAACGTTTTTGTCTCCAACAGAATTGCGCAGATCCAGGAATTGACCAAGGAAATGAAGTGGCATCACGTTCCAACGGATCTTAACCCAGCAGATGTCGTGTCGAGGGGATGCTCTCCAGAGGAGCTTTTGGATTTGGAATTGTGGCTAAATGGACCATCATACCTTTTATCGGACTCCTCAGAATGGCCTACCCAAGCTCCACAAATTGTAGACCTACCGGAGCGCCAACAGAATGCATTGGTTGGATCATGTGTAAAGGACCTCTCATGTGACAGCAAGTACACAAACTCGTTTGGCAAGCTACAACGTGTCTTTGGATATATTTATCGTTTTATCTCCCTTCGAAGCAAGGAGTACGTTCGGTCTGGTGCCATGCTCACTGTGCAGGACCTTACCGGCGGCACTCGTCTTTTGATAAAGAGTATCCAGCAAGTTTATTTCTCGGAGGAGCTTGCTGCACTTAAAGCCAACAGGGCACTTCCTGCCAAGAGCAAGTTGCTCTCATTGCGCCCGATGCTCGGTGGTGACGGACTGCTCCGTGTAGGCGGAAGGCTACAAAATTCAAATATGGTTTACGATGCAAAGCATCCAATATTGCTGCCAAAGGGTCATCCGGTTACGAAGGCAATTATAACTTTCTATCATGAAAGGTTTTTGCATGCTGGTCCACAGGCTTTACTTGCATCGCTTCGTCAAAAATATTGGCCCGTTGGAGGGCGAAAACTAGTTGCAAGCGTCACTAGCAAATGCGTACGGTGCTTTCGGGCAAAGCCAAGCTTGGCTGAGCACGTGATGGGAGACTTGCCAACGGATCGCGTCCGACCGAACCCCGCATTCCACACGACTGGAATCGATTTTTGTGGGCCTTTCTATCATAAGGCTGATGTTCGAAACAGGCCACCCTGCAAATGCTACATTGCAATATTTGTTTGGTTTTCAACAAAGGCCACGCATTTGGAGGTCGTCAAGGATCTAACTACAGCCTCATTCATCGCAGCGTTAAGACACTTCATCAGCCTAAGGGGCAAGCCGCGGACCTTGTGGACGGATAACGCAACCAATTTCGTGGGTGCAAGAAATGAGCTACTGGAGCTCAAGGAGCTTTTCAACAGCGAGCCAACCTTCTCCGTCATCGCTTCATCTTGCCTAAACGATGGAATCGACTGGAAATTTATCCCTCCTCGTTCTCCTCACTTTGGTGGGCTATGGGAGGCGGCTGTCAAGTCGGCAAAACACCACTTCTATCGAGTCGTTGGCGCAACAGTGCTGACTCTTGAAGAGCTTCGCACTCTCGTATATGAGATTTCTGCCATTCTTAACTCTCGACCACTTTATCCAATTTCAGAAGACCCTGACAGTCTAGATGTGCTTACTCCAGCTCACTTTCTAAAAGGCTCGAGCTTCACTACGTTTCCAGAACCGGACATCACACATCTCAACGCTAGCCGTCTAAATCGTTGGCAGCAGGTGTTTCAAATGCAACAAAACTTCTGGCGAAAGTGGAGCATGGAGTATCTGTCTTTGTTGCAAGAGAGGACCAAGTGGAGAGACTCTACGTCAAACATAAGGATTGGAAGTGTTGTCCTGTTAAAGGATGAAAACTTGCCACCCCTCAAATGGCTGCTTGGCCGTGTCGAGGAGGCCATACCAGGCAAGGATGGAATCATCAGAGTCGCAATGGTTCGAACAGCGACGGGTCTAATGAAGAGAGCCGTTGCGAAACTAGCCGTCCTGCCCGTCGATATTGGATCAATTGAAAGCCATGTTCTTTCAACGGGGGGAGGATGTTCGGAGCAGAACGACTTAAATTAAGTTAAAGTAAATGCCATCGATCACAATGTTTTGTTTTTTTTGCCTTCTATGGTATCTGCCTCCATAAGCGCTCTCCCCGCTAAAGCTCGCACTCTGAGTTTATCTGCTTGCGCTCTTTCTTGAGATCAGAGCTTTCGGCCGCTGCAGCGGGGCCGCGATGATGAAGAAGTTCAGTGCAGCTCCGATCACCAACAAACAATAAAGCATTACTTGATGATTTTTAGCAAACCCAAACTAGTGCCTTATTAATTTAAATATTTGGAATACAGGTGATATATTCGATATCTACCTCTAACAATATATTTTAAGTTTTTATTTTATTTTTAAAACTGAGCAATATTTAATCAGCAAATAAAGTTCCTTTGATAAAACATACAACAAACTGGCGTTTAAACATTTTTTGTTTTTGCTCTAGTTTAAAATCTGTACCACCTTTATTTGACACTGCATAGTTTTGGCTTTGAGCCACTGTATGATTTATGGTGATAGTGGATGTGTGTAACGCCCTGAAGGAAGCGTTTCCGACCCAATAAAGTATATTCTTGATCAGCATCAATAGCCCAGTCGATATAGCCATGTCTGTTTGTCCGTCACTCCGTCTTCATGAGTGCCAAGATCTCATAGACTATGAAAGCTAGAGCAACCAAGTTTTGTATCCAGTCTCCTGTGTTATCACACAACTACAAGTGTATTTTGAAATTTCGACCCGCCCCCATAAAGAACGAAAATCTGTGGAACCCACAATTTTTAAGATTCAAGAAAACTAAAAACGCAAAATCATGGGAAATTACCGTATCTACCAGATTGCCGAATCTGGATTAGGTCAGATCAATATTATAGACAAATGGAACCAATGAAATTTCAGTCGCTACGCAACGCATGCCAAGCGCTTACGCATTACCTCTCTCTTTCGCACACACTTCCACGTCTCATTTATGTAGTTATACATGTACATGTAGAAATGTAGAAGCAGATGTAAAAATCATATTTAAAAATAAAAATGGAAACAGATATCTTCTAATATATAAAAATCTAGCATAGGGTTCGAAATAATTTTTTGAAATTTTCCATTTTGTCCAAAATTTATTTCGTCCCTTTTGCAAACATATAACAAATTACATAGATCGTAAGCTCATATACATATATACTGACTGAGTACCAGGTATAAAGTAGAGGTGCGGCAAAGGACGCGTCTCACAACGTTCCGCCTCGTTCCATCTGTTTTCCTTTGATACTAGTTATACTAAGGTCAAAATTATCTTTTTCCTCTCCTTTAATACTAGTAATAATAAAATCTATTCTAATGAATAACGTTTTTTAAATACCTTTAATATGAAATGGTTAGGCTACTGGCGTTTCTCTAACCCAAATATTGCTGTGGATGTGACCACATCGGTTTGAAGACAATAATCAGCCACACCGGGTCAGAGTAACGGCCTTATAGCCTGTTCACACAGACGACCATCCATTTCGGGGATGGTCCGTAGGGTTTTGCCGTTCCGAAATTTCTCAGTTAGTTCCACCATACATTTTGGATGTTCCCAAACCGCATGTTTTTATGCGATACTTAGCCTATGGTTTTCAAACACAACTCTGAAAAATGTTCATTCACAACGAAAAAATGGAATTCACTGCGAATATGTAAACAATGACTGATAAAAATAACTGATATTCTCTAGCAAATGGCTAGAAGCCAGGAGGTTTTTCTATAGAAGAATATAGAGAAGAATGCGAATAAATAAAAATAATAAAATGTCGTTATAAACATTTTTTATATTAATTTTTGCAATTGCAGAACTGCATATATCTGCAGATAAATACAGAAATCGCGCTGTTCAGGTTGCACGCTTAAATTAAGCAGAACCCAATTAATGAAGCTGTTGCGTATTTTCTCCAATATTGCCGACGCTTCGTTCTGTTATGCTAGGCTCGAATTTTGATATATTGTCGAATAGCTGCAACTTTCTGGAGGGCTGATGTTTACATACGCAAATTTATATCTGAAGTAAATTGAAATGGTATAAATTTGGAAGACTATGACAAAAAGTGCCTCACCGCTTCTAAAACAGATAAGACTTAGTCTTGTAAATACAATTTTACTAGGAATTCAATTTACTTACAGCTATCAACACACATTGTGGCAAACTTTCATTAAAATAAATTAGCATTGCAAAAAATGCATCCCAATCGAATTAATTTATTTGTCGAACGCTACCGACTAATGCGACTCTGTAATACTATTTCCATTCCAAAACAATGTTTGTATATCTGTGTTTGCCTAATACTCTATGCACACTGAGCCCGTCACGAGGAACGTTGGGATTCTTGACAGACGGTGAAACTCCGATTCAACAACTCCGAAATTTTGAAATACACTTGGAGTAGTGTGATAACACAGGAGACTTGATACAAAATTTGGTTGCTCTAGCTTTAATAGTCTCTGGAATATAGGCGCTTATGAAGACGGACAGACAGACAGACATGGCTTTATCGATTTGGCTATTGAAGCTGAAATGGCTGGTCGGAAATGCTTCCTTTCCTCATTTGAGATCGAACCGAACGGAATTTAACGACACAATTCTGCATACGATGATTTAGTAAAACGGATATAAAGGGGAGTATGTATAAATATCAATAGAAATGCCATTTAAACGTAAAAGCAGGAGGTACATATATATGCGAAGCAAAGCATATAAATGTAAAAGTACTGCCAATATTAATATTAATGCAATACTGCAATATTAATATTATTGCAGAACATGTAGCCGACTTTAGTTTTTAGCCTTCTAGTGATTTTTCTGATTGTTCAAATGTTATAGCTGAGAATTCTTAAACAAGTTTGAATGTGCGCCTAGAGCAAGTCCGAAAACAATATTAGCAAATGACCAGCTAATGATTTGCTTCAGCTTTTGTCTGAAAAAATTCCAGGGTTGCCACGTGATGTCCGAGCTTTAAAATGCACGCAACGGGCGGTTATTAAAAGGAATGTAGCTCCAGGAAGCTATGTGTTTGTGTTACGGCGTAAATGACGCGCTAACAGATTTGTTCGGTAATTTGTCATTAAAATCAGATAACTTAAGCCGAAATTGTAATATAGACAGACTTCCACTATTTAAGAGTTCACTCAAAAAAGAGTGGCCTATTTTATTTAATGTCAATGGCACAAAGCCAATACTTGTAGCTGGGATATTTATTGGAAAATCCAAGCCCACCGATCCCAATATTTACTTAGAAGAATTTGGGAACGAGTTATAAGAATTGATTGAGGATGGCATAATATTTCAAGGTAGCAAGTTTCATATTAGCATTGGATCCATAGTTTCCGATGCACCAGCACGTGCATATATTTTTGGGGTTAAACATCACTCTGGATTTTTTTTTCGTGCAACAAATGCACTCAAAAGGGCGAAAGTTTTCCAAGGATAATAGTTCTTAAAATGTCAGAGAACCTCCCGCGAACAGATGATGTTTTTAGAAATAGCTTACAGCCAGAGCTTCACAACTTACAGGAGAAATTAGTTTTTGAAAACTTGCCAATTGATATGGTCAAACAGTGTTCCTTTGATTACACTACTCGACAAAATTCAACTTTTTTTTTCCGCTGTGACCAAAAATGACTTTTTCTGATAGATTTGGAGATTTAAATTTTATTAAAGAATTATGGTTTTTTTTTTCATGGAGTAGTTTTTTTTTAAAGAATTTTTAAAAAATTTTATATTTTTTGTCATAGGTAGTGCTTCTATTTTTCACTGAACTCACGTTTCATACAACTGAATGTATTGAACTTTGCAGTTAAAAAGAGCTGACAAATGCAGCTATAAATCCGACTCAGACACTTTGTAGCTGCAACTTAACGTCTGGAAGATATTAAGCATCCAAATTGAAATTTCATTATTTTTTTCGGTATTTTTTCCACGAAATTTAGACTTTGAAAGCTCAGGAAAAGTAGAAAAAAAAATATATGAATGCCTTGATTTTTGGTTTTAAATAGACACATTAATTAGGCGTCGTTTAAGGTATCGCTTATAAAAATATAGAAATGTACGGCTAAGCTATAACCGTTTGACCAAAACTTCGTAAAAGATATTAGAAAAGGCTCGCAAACGATCCGAACTGTTTCTCCACTGGGAATACAGTAGTACATATGTACCTATGTATGTATATTTGCAAACAAAAGCATACATATATGTACAGATACATATGTACGTACAATAACCCAAAAATCTGTATATTTTATCGAAAAATATAATATTGTTTCTTACTTGCGAATGTTAATGTAGTATTCATATGTTCATACATACATACATACATACATATTGACATATGGGTTTGTATACCTTAAATCCAACATTAGGCATTTTCGTAACTCGTGCGCCTTTACCACTCCTTTTGGATAACGCAACAATATTTGCATCATCAAAAACACTATAGTAAAGAGCTCGCAAAAATCTCCAGGAACTTCATGGCCGGCATTTGTCAGTTTGCTTTTGGCAAGGGAAAGCACTTCGGTACATGATTTTTTGGTCTCTATATAATGCACGGAAACTTGAATTAAAACGCGCAGCATTGATTTAGACAACTGCGGTAGGGACGAAGAATATGGTTGAACATTTCTCAGAATATCATGTCGGAAATTTAATGTCATTTTAATATACTATACAATATGTTTGTACATTAAAAAAATGGTTCTTAATGTTTACAATATACATAAGTAAGTATAAAAAACAGATTATGCATAAAGTGAAAAGTACTCTCAATAATATATACAACTTGGATCATTGAAATAGGAACATACGGAAGAAGGTATTTTATATGCATTTTAAAAATTAAATTGTATCTGAAATTAGCAGTTATGCTCCGGTTTTCGAAAACATTTGCGAATACGATTTTAAAAATTGTATATTGAAACTTTTGCGGTCCGGTTTTTCCAATTTTTTGCTATCGATGTCGTGTTTCTTTCCGAAATCGTTTCGAGATTTTTCACCTTCTTGTCTTCCATTCACTCATCTCATTACCAATCAGACGAAATCTCCGCAATAGTTGAAACAGTTGATAGGATTGCTGTTTAAAGTATTCAATATATTTTGGCGACTCCCGGATATTAAACTTTAATAACAACACATTTTTACTTTACATCCCATCTGGGATGTTTCTAAGCCGCTCGTTTCTATGCGATATTCAGCCGATGTTATTCATGTGACAGTGGGAGAAGTCAGGAGTGTAAGGTACAAGTATATGATCATATAACGCGAAATACCCTTGGCCCGCAAAGATCTGGCTCGGATGGCTTACATGTAGATTATTTCTACTTTTTTTTAAAATTATTTTTAAATTTTTGGCTGCCTTGCCACCGCACCGTTCACAAACCCTCGCTTGCCCCTGATTTGCTTATCGCCTCGGCAAACCTGTCTTTACTTTACTGTACTTTTCCTCCCCGTTGGCTTTTCACGTATGTATTTTGCGTCACTGTCCGTTACTTTTGGTCTCGCGATTGTTGATCCGTCAGCACGTCTGTTCTGATCTCTGCTTCTTTCTTAGCTTTGCGCTCGTTAGCCCTAGTCGCTGTTCTCTAGGGGAACATTCTGCCCTCGCTCTGCCGGTATTCGGCAGTTCTCTACCGTACTCTGCGCCGCTGCAGTGGTTTCCGTTGGCTGTGCTTATTGTCTTGCTATCTCTGCTTGCAGTCAGTGCCAGTGGCTTTGCTCTCTCTCCCACTCTGGCTGTGTTGAGTTCTGTTGGCGTAAGTGTAGCTGAGCTTATGTATCTCTCCCCGTCGCTGGTGGGGTTTGTCGCTGCACTCTGTTTTTAAGATCGTTATTGCAGTTTAGTCTAGGCATTGCTCTCTCTAGGTCTGGTAATCTACCGATATACTCTTTCTCTGTGCCGTTGATGTGTGAGCGTTTGCGGCTGGTCTTGTTGCTCGCTGATATTCGCTCTCTAACGGCCGTTGGTATGGATGCGTGAATGTTCTTGGCTGGTTAGTGATGACACTTTAGTGATGCCCGTCGTTATCATAGTCCCCATCTAAAAAATCACGGAACGGCTCAAATACTTATTCGAAATTCGGGCCGTGTAATTAATGTAATAATAAACCAAGAAATTCATGAAAATGTCAACGCTGAATTCTAGTATATGTCAATGATATAAAGAATCAATTAAATTCATAGAAGTTCCTACGTTTTAATGGAAGAAATGAAACAAATGGAAGTATCTACGCTTAATTCTTGCAACTGTCAATGCATAAATTAGTGATAAAATCAAAGAATAAATGGCCTCTACGGGTGTCGATGGCTTTGTGTTTTGTGTCAGAGCCCAAGAGAAGTATGGCACAGGCGGTGTGATCATTGTGATTTGTTCTTAATTCCGGAACTGAAAACTCGCTTTTGAAAGAAAGTGGTGGAACAAATATAAATAAATAAAGTCAAAGAGAAGAAAACTGAAATTACATGTAGATCAATGAAATAGTTACCGCGCAATATATATTGAATTAGATTTGCTACTTGCCACCTCTGTAAAAGTAAGTCTCTTTAATGCACATATCACAAAGTTCTCTTCACTTCTTGACTGCACTGCTCATAACTTGGCGTTTAATTTCGGTCATAACTTGCTTTCGCAGCTTCGTTTGTCTCAGCCTCTTCACCTGGCGGCGCTCAGCTTATTTTTACCTTTCGTTCGTGTCAAAGTGATCATTTAAGTCTCTTCGATTTGTTAAGATAATTGAAAGATTTGAGCATCGTTTGTCGTTTAGGTCGTTCAGCTTGTTTTCGCTCTTATATTTGGTGAGTTAAGTAAAACAATGTTCGCCACTTCACTTCCGCTGGGTCGAACACAGCTCTAACTTAGTTATTTTTGCCAGCAAACTGCGTATTGGATCAAACGTGGTTCGAGCTTTGTACGTTAAGGAAAAGCTTGGCTGTTGGTTGCGTGCGCTTAGAACGGCGCGCAGTTTGTCCATTCAAGCTTGTTAGAATTGAACCTTGTACTTTTATAATTTGGTATTTTATAAAAATACCTGCGTTCTTAGTTTTGAAAATTTTCTTTGAACACAGTGCATTTCAGCATATCTTTTCCTCTTAAATTTTCTGTATCACGTCTGCCCTATTCGATTGAACTTAATTTACAATCTGCCAACTTTGGTGTTTTTTAATTCACTTTATTTAGTCCAACTTGGCCCAAGGTACTGGTGAAGAGAAGGCAACTGTAAGCGCTATGTGTGAAAGCGCTAAGCTTACAAAATTATATGAGCCGATGGAGAATTTCGCTAAATCCACTACAAATCCAATATCGTTGGGAAATTTTAGATTCCTAAATTGCCAAAGCAATGGCCCTGCAGTCCGAAATCGACACTTTAGATCCAGACAATTCGGATAGGTCGCAGTTGGAAAGAACTTGTGTGATTAGAAAGGCGTTTTACACGTCGGCAGAGTCCAATAATTCCGTTTTACTACCCAGAAATTTAATTTCCGTGCACCATCACTCGAATTTGCTCAAATTAAAGTTTCCAAGGTTCGGCAGCAAGCATGCGGATTAGAAAGAGTGTATTAGTTTGTTTGAATGCTTAATATATTCCGACCAGACATTGTCCAACATAAAAAAGTTCAACCATCTCATTTCGTGCTTGTCCGATGAAGCCTTGGGAACGACACATGTATTCCAAGTTTCCGAGACAAATTATCCAATTTTCGAGTCGGTTTTATCGATGGGAGAGGAGTCAGAGGTTGCCAACGCCATGATAGTACATCTGGTGTTATATAAAAATCGAAATATAAGGAGCAGCTGAATTATGATGAGTTGCCAAGCTGGTCCGATTGTGCCAAAACATTAAATAGGTTGTACTAACACCTTTCAGCATTTATCGAAAGCAAAAGAGAAACCGAAGATTGACAAGCCTTTTCTTGCTAGAATACCAAATAGTCGTTTTCTTGCGCAAGGGACAAGAATCATTCGACATCAGGTTCATAAATTGTGGCTCTAACCATTTGATCGGAAATTTTCATGGCTTGGTGGCGATACCTGTGTTGGAGCGGTTCGGGCAAAGGGTTTCTCAGTGCACATTTTTCAGGTCCAGAGTTTTATTCACGTGGTCATCACAGACTCTTGCATAGATATGCAGTCCAGAATTCGGACAGACAAGTTAGGCTAATAGACTTCAGGCTTCTTCACATTCTGCGCAAATTCACCATATTTGCACTGTCAACTTGCACAGGTCAACTCAAACTCAATAATAGGGATACGTTGCTAAAGAAAACTCTCCTGGAACAAGTAGTTTTTAGTCAATGTAAGCAAAAACAAAAAAAGCTTCGTGTTTTGTCGCAGCAATGTCAAAGGAAGATATGGTTTTGGGGGCCTCTACTAAAAGCTTTGGGAGTTGTATTCGGTTCTAGAAAATATAGAATCAGTAAAATATACCAGAGAAAATAGCTTGTGAGGACCATTTTTTTTTAATGTGTACAATTATAAATTTTGAAGTTCGTCTGCCCTTTAAAACTGATCCCCTAATGCTTTGATCTTCGTTCGATGTGGCCAAGCGCCGATTCTTATCTATATAGCGTAGGAGTCGTTCGGACCACACTATTTTATATCACATCAATGCGTTCTGAAGTCTGATAGTACCTACACCAAACTTCGAGTCGTTTTCGATACGACGTCGCTGAGACATACATTCGATTGGTTCCGACATAATTGGAAACGATATTTATATGCTTACTGTAGCCGATTTTATTGACACGTTGAATGTGATGTGTAATCAAGTGTCGGAAATCCTTAATTATGGTGGTTTCCAGCTGTCTAAACGGTTTTCAAATCATCCACATATACTAAATAGGGTAGGTTAGGTGATAGGGGCTGCCAGTCTCACTGGGAGCCCAGGACACTTAAGCCGTTTTCGGCCCGTTGTAGTACCGCAGGGAATCTCCCCTATTTTCGTATCGTGAGACCTAATGTCAACAGTTATCCCAGCCTGCGGTTCTTATAAAGTTAGCTATCTTTCTGGGACATATGGTGGGCATTTCCGAAATGTCTGCTATGAAGGGCGAGCCCAAGTGTTGTAGCCTCCTTCTGCTGAGAGCTGGTCATGAGCAGAACAAGTGTTCCACCGTTTCTTCCTCTTCCTCGTCTCTACAGGTCGTTGTGCGGGGCGCCCAGTCTATTTGCGTGGGTACCTATTAGCCAGTGTCCCGTTAGGGAACGTATAACTGCGCTGCACCTTCGTCTGCCGAGCTTGCATAGCTCAGAGGTGCGCTTTCTATCTATGGTTGGCCATGTTTGCCGAGTTATTCGACAACGTGGTACTGATTGTAGTACTGTACTGTACTGTAGTCCGCTGCTAAACTGCTGTTTAGTATTGAAGAGTGACCTGTGTGCTGAGGTGCCCTTTGGTTGAAGTCTCTCAGACGCATTGCTGCCATCTCTGCCCTCTCTGCTCCACTGATGCAAAGGGCGGCATTTCGTTGAACTTTTTCGAGTTGTCTGGTGATCGTCTTTTTTGATAAGGCCGGCCACCACACTGTAACTCCATAGAGTATTATTGGTCTAACTAACTAACTAATACTTGGGTTTATGCCCTTATTTTAAGCCAATAGTTTCTGTGCAAGTGTAGAGGGCTATCGTGGCCTTCTTCACTCTGTCTTTGATATTCTGGTTCCAATTTAGCTTCTTGTCAATTACCAATCCCAAGTAACTGGCACTGTCGCTGAAGGAGAGCCTGCATCCGTTTAACATTGGTGGGTTGAGAGGCGGAATCTTGTATACATAGCACAAGTTCCGTCTTTGAGGGATTAACTCCAAAATCTCGCGATTCTGTCCATCCTGACAGTCTACCGAGCTTTGCGGTCATTAAGTCGCAGAGTGTTTGAGGGTATTTTCCCGAAAAGATAATTGCCACGTCGTCCGCGTATGCCAGGACTTTAAAGCACCCCCCAATTTTGGGCAACAAATAATATTTCAAAAATTGAAGTCAAACCATTTTTGGAAGATTTATACATGTTTCCAATTTTGTTTGCATATGATTTTTATACTGCTTCTACATTTCTACATGTATAACTACATATTTGAGACATGGAAGTGTTTGCGAGAGAGAGAGAGGGAATGAGTTCCTTCTGTCCATAATATTGATCCGACCTGATCCATATTCGGCAATCTGGTAAATATAGTAATTTCCCATGATTCTACGTTTTTGGTTTTCATTTATTTTAAAATTTGTGGATTCCACAGATTTTTGTTTTTTGTGGGGGCGGAAAGGGGCGTGGCAAAATTTTGAAATACACTTGTGCAGGTTTGGTATCACAGGAGCTTGGATAGAAAGTTTGGTTGCTCTAGCTTTTATAGTCTCTGAGAACTAGGCGTTAAAAAATACGAATGGGCAAAGCAGATGGGGCCGCGTGTGAGAGAGAGCGAGAGGGAACGATGACTTTCGAAATGGTTTTCTTCATTGTGGCTATAATAATGATCCGATCTGATCCAGATTCAACACTCTGATAGAAATGCTCATTCTCTATGATTCTGCGTTTTTAGTATTCTCGTATATTCAACATTGTGTACGCCACAGACTTTCGTCCTTTGTGCGGGCAAAAAGGGGCGGGGCGAAATTTTGAAATACATTTGGAGTAGTGTGATCACACAGGAGACTGGTTACAAAACTTGGTTGCTCTAGCTTTAATAGTCTCTGCCATATAGGCGCAAATGAAGACGGACGGACGGACGGACAGACGGACGGACAGACAGACATGGCTATATCGACTCGGCTATTGATGCTGATCAAGAATATATATACTTTATGGGGTCGGAAACTCCTCCTTCTGGGCGTTACACACAACCGTTATCCCCACAAATCTAATATACCCCTATACTCTTCGAGTAGCGGGTATAATAAAAGAAATAGATGGCGACGACATATGCAGAATCCTTTTTTTAAATTATTAGTGGTTGGTCAAATTAAGCAAGGTCCAGACTATCCAACCCTTCCGAAGACCCTTCTTGGGTGGT
>JAWNKY010002596.1:0-12705 GCA_035041765.1 Drosophila algonquin
CGAATCGACTGCCCTCATCAACCTTATTAGTATTGCTGTTCCTTTCCGCCCGAATAGGCATTACTCTCCTCTTCATCTCCAACTCTGTCTTTCTAACTACTCGGATTATGAATCTTTCCGTAGCCTTTCCCGTAACTATAACCAATTTTTTCATCTGTTCTCCTTTGATACTAGTTCTAATATGGTCAAAATTATCTTAACCAATAACTTAAGTTAATTTAACCGGCTCTTCTCTTACCTAAATTTGGCTGTTGGTGGGATCTTATCGGCTACTGAGCCGATAATCAGCCCCACCAGGTCTGAGTATTGGCTTTGGCCCTTTGGTTTAATTATTTGATATGTAATTTTACCCTTACAGTTTAACTGTACATTGTTAAACTTTAAACAAAAATAAACAATAAACACTATTGAAATTATCGTAGTTAAAATTCGTCTGTGTTCCTTTAATTTATTCATATCATGCTCTTAAATCCCACCGTCCTCTGAATTTACAACTTATATGCTTCACGCTGCCCATCCGTTTTGTCTCAGCTTAGTGATTCTGATCGTCTTATTTTCCTCGGTGACTTTAATCTCCCTAATGTCACTTGGTCTCCATCCAATGACTCAAACTTAATGTTCCCATCTATGCAGCATGACTTCGTTGATTCTCTGTCCGATACATCGTTAGGCCAGGTAAATGGCATACGAAATAGCATGTGTAGGACCCTTGATCTCGTCTTCACTACCGATGCTTCGAGCACTTTGGTATGTCGAGGATCACCTCTATCCAGAGCTTGCAAATAACCGTCAACCGATTTTTCCAACGCAGTCTGCACACAGACAAAACATAAAACAATTTGGTCTTTCTGAGCGAAACCCTTTTTTCATTTCGCTTGTGCTCTTCGGTCCGACTGTTTGGCTCAACCGATAAAACGAATCGGTCTCTCAATAACAACAGAAAGAGACACTTTTGCGAAAGCGCGCTCACTGCAAAACTGTCTATGAAACACCCCTGCGCAATGAGTGTCTTCCAAAAGTGTTTTTTCTTGCTGTGTGCGAGAAAGAGAAAAGCATATGCCTGATCAATTTATGTGCATAAATGTTATGTAGGAAAACACAGACGCACGCATATGTACAGTGGCTCAGGGCCAAAATGATGCGGTGTCAAATAAAAAGTTTAAGGTGCTACAGATTTTAAACTAGAGGAAAAACAAAAAATGTTTAAACGCCAATTTGTTGTATGTTTTATCACATTTAAAAAAGGAACTTTATTTGCTGATTAAATATTGCTCAATTTTAAAAATAAAATACAAAACTTAAAATATATCTTAAATACAGGTCAGAGCCAAAACGATGCATCTACGAACTAATTTAATATCAGTCGAATAACTGCCCCCACTTGATGATTCCCCCAGCCCAGTCTCCAGACTTAAATGTTATTCAAAATTTGTGGGCTGCACTGGAGAAAAACACCCAGAATCACAGGATTTCTAAACAAAAAGGACCTTAGAAAAGCCCTGCTGGAGGAATGGAACAAAATAAGCTCGGAAAGCACTCGGAAGCTGGTCTCCTGCTGCAAAGCCGTAATAAAGGTTAGGGGATTACATACTAAGTATTAAAATACCTGTTTAACCTTTTATTCGACTAATATTAAATTAGTTTGTGGATGCATCGTTTTGGCTCTGGCCTGTATTTAAGATATATTTTAAGTATTTATTTTATTTTTAAAACTGAGCAATATTTAATCAGCAAATAAAGTTCCTTTTTTAACTGTGATAAAACATACAACAAACTGGTGTTTAAATATTTTTTGTTTTTCCTCTAATTTAAAATCTTTAGCACCTTAAACTTTTTATTTGACACCGCATCATTTTGGCCTTGAGCCACTGTATATACAAAAGGACTGTTTCGACGAGAGTGTCCGACCAAAGTAGTCAGCGAAAGATCGAACCAAAGAGAACATAAAAAAAAGTGTTTTGGTCTGAGAAGAACAGTTTTTGAGCGAAAACGCTTTTGAATATGTTCTTTTGCTCCACATTCTCAAAGTGTTCGTAGAAGATCGATTTTTTTCCGACACTTTAAAATGGTTGACGGTTATTTGTAAGCTCTGCGTCTATCATTTCCTGAAGACTCATACCATCCCACACTTGCAATTGATTTCCTGTTGCCTTCATCAGGCCCTCTAAAGTCGTTCATTAAGCCTTCGAACATCTATTGTTTCAAGGAGCCTGTTTTTTTATTAATGCTGCCATATCTCAGATCGATTGGTCATTCCTAGATGATATCCAGGAAATTGAGTCTGCCACTAATACATTCTATAGAACTATTTTGCTCATCTTTCCCAAGTATGTTCCTTTAGTCACCCCCTCCAGAAATCTTCCTGGTCCTACCTGTTTCACCCTGAGATTAGCTAATCTGAGGAATTGTAAATCCCGTATGTTTAAGAAGTTTAAAAAATCTGGTTTACAGTTAGACTTCTTTTTCGTTTTCGTTCTCCACTGGGTCAGACTCGGTTCCGAGTGCTGCAGAATTTTTGTAGTTCCGTATTCTCTGAATATCAGCAGGATTCGTAAAATGTCGCTTAGTTTCTGCCAACCTTCTTGAATTTTCGTTAATCGCAACCTTCTTATCAATAAATTATGTCTCCTAGGGTTTCCTTCTAAGCTTCTTTACTGGACTAATTCTTACCTTTGTAATCGTTCTCAGTTCTCGTGTCTGTTTAAACTCCTCTCTCTAAACGTGATATAGTCTCATCGGGGGTGCCTCAAGATAGCCATCTGGGTCCCTTGTTATTTAACCTGTTTATTAACGATCTTCCCCAAGTGTTATCTCATTCCCGTGTCCTAATGTATGCTGGTGATGTAAAGCTATGTTTTTCCTATGGTGACTCCTTGTCCCCGATATCTCTGCAATCGGATTTTGACGCTCTTAACAATTGGTGCTTAATTAACGTTCTACCTCTTAACATTTCAATATGCAATATCATGACTTTTCATCGCAATAAGCTATACCTTTTTGATTACTAAATCAATAACATTATCCTACAACGCCTGTTCAAAGTTAACGACTTGGGCATTACCTTTGTACCAAATCTATGTTATAACTCTCATATTTCTACTATCTCTAACACAGCCAAACGAGCCCTAGGATTTGTCAAAAGATGGTCTAAGGAATTTTCTGACCTTTAGACGACTATACTGCTGTATGTTTCTCTGGTCCGGCCTATCTTAGAATATGGTCCTTGTGTCTGGCCTCCACACTACCAAAAATTTCAAGATATGCTTGAATCAGTTCAAATACAATTCCTCACATTTGCTCTCGGCGGACTTAATTGGGACCCTTCGATCCATCCCTCCTCTTATAAAAGTAGGTCGCGTCTAATTAGCCTCCACTCTCTTAAATCCCGTAGAATCTGCCATGGAGTTCTCTTCCTCCACAAGCTTCTCTCCGGTGAGGTCGAATCAACTGCCCTAATCAGCCTTATTGGTATTGCTGTCTCTTCCCATCCGACTAGGCATAACTATCCTCTTCATCTCCAACTCTCTCTTTCTAACTTCTCTGATTATGAATCTTTTCCGAAGCCTTTGACAAAACTATAACTTATTTTTCCATCTGTTTTCCTATGATACTAGTTCTAATAATGTCAATATTATCTTAATAAATCACTTAATTTAAATAGCTTTAATTGGGAATTGTTAATAAACCGGCATTTCTCTAACCTAAATTTGGCTGTTGGTGGGACCATATCAGCTCTTGAGTCAATAATCAGCTCCACCGGGCATGAGCATTTGCCTTAGTCCCTTCGATTCATTAGATGACATGTAATTTTACCCTTACAGTTTAACTGTACATTGTTAAACTTTAAACAAAAATATATAATAATTTATAATAATAATATAATTATATACAATTTGGTGGTTCCTCCATTGGCTTTAATTACACATTTAACCCTATTGGGCAACGAATTGTATAAAGCCCTCAAATATTCCTCCGTTATATCTTGAAACCAACATTTTTCTACAACTTCACATAACCGAACCATATTTTGGCTACAGCTTTCTTATTTTGGCAGTCATAAGGGCCCAGACATTCTCTACCGGACATAATGCCGAATTCCGCCTTCAAAATGTAAACCTGTCGGTGAAATATAGTCGAAACTAGTTGAATGCATTTTTAAAAATAACAAAACTTCAGAGAATAACTTGCAGAGCGCGCTTGACTACTTGGTGCAGAATCGTCCTGAAATATGGGATCATCTTCTCTTTCACTAAGTAATTCCATTCTCAGCACAACTCCACTGCGTATAAATTCTTCATACTTTTTCGCATTCACCATCATTATTAATCATTACACTAGTCAACACGACATGACATGACAACACAACACGACCAAAATGACTGACTAAGGTATGTGTTGCGCATCAGGAAAAGTGCATTTGAGACACCACATTGAACAGCTTGCTTGTCGGCACGGAACCAGATTCAAACATATTCCTGAAGTCTATGCGCGAATTCATTTCTTTTCAAACGCGTTCAATTTCCTGTTAGATTACAATTCGTAATGGGCCTTAATAAGTCGCTACGCCAGACGATATCCGTTTGCGGATTATATTTAGAAACACCATGTTTTTCACACGGACAGAGGCGGCAAGGACAAAGTCCCTCAAGAGAGGGCTTGACGCAACAGAACGGCCAGAAGCTCTACGAGTCTGCTGCGGTTTCCGAACTCTCTGTCGGACGACCCTCTGGACTGCTTTCAGTGATGGACCTCGCTGAAATCTAGTTGGAACTCGGTACGTCGGTACCCCGCAGGCATGGGGAAGTCAATTTTTGGCTAATCATACTACAAATTGGACACCACTGCTTTTGGGCATCACAGCGAAGCTATCTGACCGACGTGTGGGGTCGAAGAGACTGCTGAGCACACTGTCTTCAAATGCTCATGGTATGCCGAACGCCGAAAACAGCGAACACTTCTGGTCAAATGTATGCGGATTTGGGTCAGATATCAGAGCTAGAGCGAAGTCGCAACCGCATAGAAGGAGGGGTCTAAGTTTACTCGCTCGTCCCTGCGACCCAAAGCTTCACAGCACTCCCGCAGAAATTCAGACACTATATTTATTATTCTTTTCCACCTTATTGTTTTCTTTCCATTAATCCTTAACGCAATAAACTGATTCAAAAAAACTCACCTGGGATACTAGAGCTTTGGTCTCAGGAGTAGTGCTATCGAGAAAAATTTTTTTAAATTCACTTGGACTAGATAATTTAAAGTCTGAAGCAGAAGCAATGAAAGCTTGTATCTCGTGAAGACTCTGCTCGGCCAAATCCTCCGATACTGAGCACTTTTCGATGCGTTGGGAGGCCAACAACTCCACACCATTGGCGCACCACTGATTAGCCTTCATAAAAGGAATGGCAATTTCAGTAGTAAAAGAATTGTAAAATCAAATGTATTAATGCTTACCTTTTCAACTCTCTCCATTAGTTCGCTATTTTTAGCCAGAATGTCCAACCTTTTGGTTAGACGCATGCCAATTACATCGCAAACGCGCTGGAGCTCATCGCATTTGGGCTGAACGACCTCCCAGGGGTAAACTCCGCGTGAGCCAATCAACTGCTGTCCGGCATGTAAAACTTCTTCGGTACGCTCAACGTCAGTCCTGATCATTGTTTGAAAGTCCTTGGTTTCTTGTATCAACATAGCAACACGCTCCACGCTTTCGCCAATTTCAGTCATTTCAGCTATCGTCTTAAGATGCCCATCGAATAGGTTCTATAGCACGAGTTGAGAAGAATGAGGAATAGTTTCCATAAAACGGCATCACGGCACTGCACCATACCTGCAGATCGCGAAACCCCTGTTCGAACATCCGTAGACGCAGACACTGCTCCAGGCGATTGCGGTGCGTACGCCAGAACTCATCGAAGCGTCGCTCCGTCTCCTCCAGCTGCACGAGAAGTCTACGGTAATCGCGACAATCATCATAATGTTGGGGTTTTTTAAATGTATATTGTTGATGATAAATAATTTGCTGACGGTGCATCGGCTGCCCTACACTGGATCTGTACGTCGGGTTGTTGGTTGGCGAACAGTGAGTTGAGTTCATTGAGTTCATTTGATTTTTAAATATTATTTTGTTATGTTACATATGTATGCACCCGTGCGCACGTTGGGAAAGACAAAAGACGACAACAACTTTGATAAGCGAGATGGGTGACACTTAAATGAGCTTCAAAACATTTGATCAATTGTTTAAATTCACATAAATGTATATGTGTTGGTGCTGTTGGTGAATGAATAAATGGGTGCCAATTTAACATACTAATGATACTAGTGATTATGTTCAGGATGTCTAGACAAGGTTGATAAAACTCGTATATATGTACATATTGAATTAAAACAATTCTCCGCTTGCTCACTGGGATCTGTAAGACGATCTGTGGTAGAGTTAATTTGCTAAACGCTTCCTTGGCACGAATAATTTCAGTTGGACATTATTGAATTTTATTTTTGATGTCGACAATGCAAACGATAAACAACTATAGAGTACTAAGTCTTTTATCATAAAATGTTTGTTATATCGTCTACTAAAATAAGCTCAAAAAATAAAATGTACATTCATGCAATGTGAATGAAAAGTATTATTTGCACTAAATGATTACGGGAAATAATTTTATTTAAAATCAAAAATAATTATAAATAAATGTATGTAATAAATGTATAAATGTTCCACAAAGTATTTAGTATTTTGTCACTGAATGTTGTTTTTCCATGAACATATTTCAAACATTTTATGTATAATTTTTGACATATTTTTAATTCGTAAATGCCTAATGATTCAAAAATAAATATCAAATAAGTGGATCTAGTTGGATATTTGAACGCAAACAAAATACCGTACCGGTAAAATTCTATATTAGATCTCAAACATGCCCCTTAATTGAATGTCTTACTTTTTAAATTATGAGAATACAAAACCAGTGCAGAGCTTTAAAACCGAATTTACTTGGAGTTAGTTGAAAACATTAGGTTTTAGTTGTTAAAACACAAAACAAGTTTCTCAAAATATTTTAAAATCGTTAAGTCGAAATTTAGGTTTTACAAACCTTTCTATGGCACTAACGTTACCGGTGCGCTCGGAGAATTCCTTATATTCATCAATTAACTTAATGTTGTCCAGAAGGGACTCTCCGTGTTTAGCTGCAGAAAGTATTTCCTCCTAGGTGATAGCACAAATAACAAACAAATAAACAACAAAAAGTACTGAAACTGACCTTTAAGCGGGTATAGTCTGTCCCCTGAACTTCTAGTAGATTTTTGGTGGCTTCTACTGAATTTGGAAACTCAGTATCGTGTATATTTGTAATAAATACATCCAGCTCTGCAGAAACTTGGTGTGTTAGGCTTGAAAACTTTTCAAGCGACTGTAAAATATAACATTTTGAAATAAAACAATTAAACACTACATATATATACGTACTATATACTCGAAATAAAATACTTACTATTCTTTGTTGTATCCACTCGTGATGTGAGTAGATCAAAACCCCTCCCATATCGGGTGTTAATTGGCTAGCATCGACAAACTCATGCAGGTCCGAAAGCGCCGAGCATACGATGAGTCGAAATCTATATTCATCTTTTGAAAATTTCGTGCTTACTTCTGATATAGCTTTTTGAAAGAGCCCCGACGGACGAAGCACATATACTACATGAATAATACCCGGAAAATAGATCTAGAAATAAAGAAAGTAATTTTAAAGTTCTGAGTCTATTTTCAGCTGGGTTTAAGCAGATAGATAATATTAGATAATTACTGAGATTCTTTGCAAAACAGTCTTCACCGAAGTCCACCTGTCCTTTCGCCGATCCACAATTAAATGAAACCCAAGATCGGCATCTTGCAATCTGCAATATAAAATGTAACTTCAACGACTAAATAACATCCCAGCGTCAGTAATTATGGGTACTTACGACGGAACTGAACTAAGATACAAAATAAGCTTTTGGTAATCTGCTTCTTCTAACAAATTAAAATTATTGTTGTCTGGAAAGATTATTAGCGGGCACCCCTCCTGCGAACGTCCACCAGTAATGATAGCATGTTGTGGATGTAACAGATCTGCCACATCCGCAATGTTCAGAACGCCCTCGCCGCTCATTGCAGCTGCCACTTGGGCTGGATTAATGTGGTCCACAAGGGAGTTTATAAGTTCCGATGGACGCTGGACGCTCAACGCGTCTATCGCGTAGACGACACCTTGTGTATTGGCAGATGTAACGGAAATGTTACTAAACGTTGACGTCGTGAGGTGCAGGGGTTCTGTGAATTGATGTGCCGGGGAATTGTTGAGCGGCTGTTGTGAGTCGATCATGTGCTGGCTAAACTTTTGTTGCTGAGGCAGCTGTGTTTGAGAAGTGCCCACCACTTTTTCCTGTGAGTCAGCCGGCTGGCTTCCGACATCATTATCTGTGTTTCATTGACAAAACATAAAATAGTTTGTTAATTCGTAATATCGTTCAGTAACAAAGTTCCTAACTAATTGAATATTTCAGAATTATAATAAAGCTTATTTGGATAGGTCATAATCCTATTAAATAACCATTCTTGGTACTAGTCAAGCCTTTACTTTTCGAAGTATGTATAGTTCTTCTGATACGTTAGGTACATTATTACAATAGGTAGAAATTACTCATGAAGGATCCACATCATCTAGCCATCCTTGAAGTACTCACAATTTGTTTATATATAATATAGTTGGGGATGATGAGGTGAGCCGATCTGTTTTTCCGCCGGTGCGGTAGTGCTTCCATGCGCAAATTCTGGTTTTCCAAATGCTTCGAATTATTTTTAAAACTTTAATATTCAATTACCCGCATCTGTATGTAATATTATAAACATACATACATACGTGCATATGTATGTCTGTATGTATAGTTGGTGTAAGGGATATTTATATCGCACCCCTTATTTTCATACTGTTGAAATCAATGAAACATGTATTTATGTAAATTTTACATACAACTATTACTGAAAAAACCGGTGATAAAACTATCTAAATGAAACTACAAATGGCGTTTACCTACGGACGCAGGAAAATCGGCTACTGTTTTCTTACTTTAAGCAGCGTAAAACCGTCAGATTTTTAAACTTATATATACATATCTATTATTTTTGCTATCCTTTGGCAAATTTATTTATAGTGTTTACACACATAACGTAATGCTTTAGGACATTTCTGGCATGCGGTATATTAAAAAAATGTTGCATAGCGTTAGTAAGTTTATTTCCCTACAATAGGGGTGCTTATGATTAAATATCTTGGAACAAAAAAACATATTTATATATTTTTTAAATACCTAGATCAAATCCAAATGCTACAACTAATGTTCGGATCATTGGATAAAAATATAATACAGAATCTTTCTTAGAAAGTAACCAGTTATCTACGTCTAATTTCATACGGCCATAAAAACTAATGGAAGACCGATCAATTCCTCGATTAATATACTGAAAAATATTACATATGTAGTACAAAAAGCTATAGTCAACCGATTTAAAAAAGACCATTTGCTATGAATGTCAATGAAATTGACATCTATATGAGATGGATCGAATTTATCTATTTACTTAATATTTAATATCTATTTACGTTATGTAGTGATTTTTGGCTAAATCACAATTTTTCACAGCTCTACTTGTTTTATTTTCTAAGGTACATATTTATTTTAGTAAAATAATATTATTTATCTTATGCTTGATGATTAAAAATAAGCATGCCTCAAAGCCTATTAAATCATTTAGAAGAAAAACTGGAAATAGCGATTGATCTCTATTTTATTTTATTCATATGAGAGGAAGTGTCATTGCTATTTACAAGTTTCTTTATATAATTTTACAATTCTCAGGCCCCTTTCAGAAGCTCAGAACCGGGAGGATTCCTTCCCTGCCTATCCTCCGTCATTTCAATTTCATTTTGTTCAGGAAATGCTGTTAAATTTCTCCCTTTATTATATTCTAATTTCAGCGATTTAATGCCTTTTGGGTGTTTTTTGGCACCCCGAATATAATAACAAAATACACAATCTTGAGCAGAAAGAAACCAAAAACGAGGGGGAATGTTGTGAGCCGCGTAAAAGGCCGCGGCTCTACTTTATACACGGTATAAAGTATATACATTCATACATACATATGTACATATATGAGCTTACGATTTATGCAATTTATTATATGTTCGCAAAAGGGACGAACTAAATTTGGGGCAAAAAATAATATTTCAAAAAACGAAGTCAAACCATTTTTGGAATTTTTATACATGTTTCTGTTTATGTTAACATATGCTTTTTACATCTGCCTTTACATTTCTACATGACATGTATAACTACATATTCGAGACGTACAAGTTTTTGCGAGAGAGAGAGGGAATGAGAAAGCGCTTGGCAGGCGTTGCGTAGCCATTGAAATTTAATTTGTTCCTTTTTGTCCATAATAATGATCCGACCTAATCCAGATTGGGCAATCTGATAGATACGGTAATTTCCCATGATTCTGAGTTTGGTTTTCTTTTATCTTAAAAAGTGCTGAATTGATATCACAGGAGCTTGGAAAGAAAGTTTGGTTGCTCTAGCTCTTATAGTCTCTGAGATCTAGGCGCTCATTTGGGCGAATTGGCAAAGCAGACAGGGTCGCGTGTGAGAGAGAGGGAATGATGCTTTTCGAAATGGTTTTCTTCATATTGGCTATATTAATAATCAGATCTGATTAAAATTCAACTCTCTGATAGATCGGAAACGCTTCCTTCAAGGCGTTACACACATCCGTTATCACCACAAATCTAATATACCCCTATACTATACTCTTCGAGTACCGGGTATAACAATACTCAATGATTGGGCATGACTTAGCAAATAGATGCTCAAAACTTAGGGCCATGACAATAAATTGTCTTTGGTTTCTTGAGACCATGCCTTGTCATTGGCTTCCGTTTTGAACCATTCCATTCTTTGGCTTCATTTAACTATGATACATTTTTGGCAATCCATGTGCAGAAAAATTGAATGTATACAGTGTACACATGCCTATGTGCATTTTTGTTAGCTTGATAAATGCAATATCTTTATCCGTAAAAAAAACAGGAAAAATCAATACAACATAATTTGCAGTGGCCTTAGTGGCCTTGAAATTACGATGATACCTACCACTTGATTCGGATACGATTAAGCAGTTGGATTGACTCATTGTTTTTTTAAAGAATTTTGCTGTTTGGTGCAGCGGGCTTCCTGGTTGTGCGGGGACAGACGCTGTTCCGTTAATGTCTTTCCCATTGCTCCATTCACCGTCGACGGCCTTAGAAGCACTACGTTTAAAGTGCTCAAGAAAATGATCAATTTGTATTTCTATTGAATGGGACGGCGAGTTTTCCATTACAGAATCCTTCTTTTGTATTTATGTACATATGTAAGTATGTTTATATGAACTCAATTTTTTCTATTTGAAAAATGTTTAGCTTTGGGTTCAGTAACACATTCACAAATGTTAAAATCAAGAATATTGACATGACGCACGGCTCATTTTACACATTTAACAAATTGTACAACCAAGAATATTGTATTAAAATGACAATTCTACTACGGAAAAGCATTCGCAACTCCGAACCGGGGACTTTGAACTTAACTTAATCCACTTGTTTGTGTGAAAGCTGAAATCATTGGTTTGGTTTCAATTGCATGTGCTTGCTGATGATGAGCATGCGCCAAAAAATTTTCTCAAAGGTCGGCGTATACATATGTGCATAAGTACAAATTTTTGTACGAATGTAACGTCCGTAAAGCAGGAATATCCCATATGTATCTTTTGTGAAAAATATATTTTGTATTTTGTATATACATTGGTAAATTTTAACTACGTGGACAACCACTCCAAAATTAACGAAATTTTTTTCCTGGATAGAACCCGATTTATCATGAATTTAGGTAAACAAATTTTGTGGCGGTCGCTCCTAGTTTTTTTTTTTAATGTTTAAAGTTTAACCTTTTTTAAGCCAAAAATGGCTTGTTGTTGTTGGTTTTTCTGTTTATTTGTGTTGCGAAGTTAGCTATAAAATTTGTTTGAAATTAAGTTAATTAAGTGAAATTAGTTTGAAATTAAAGCTATATTTCATTTTTACACATAGCTGTAAACTAGCTATAAAGTAGGATAACTGGCCACAATGAATGCGAGTCGTCTACAAAAAGTGGTCAAATTCCCCATAGTGCAGCGGCGTCGTCAACAACCACTACAAACAAGCAGCCATACACATACAGTTAAAGCTCAGCCTCACGTACAGAACGTGTGAACGTCTATCTGTCTCTCTCTAATTCACGCTGGAACTTTTGAAACTTCCAGCCAGTCAGGAATTGCGCTCAAAATTTTGTATGGCGCGGCACATCTGTGTTTATATTGTCTTTGGTTGAGACGACTCGCATTCATTGTGGCCAGTTATCCTACTTTGAGAAATGGTTGCGGCTACAGTATTCCCGTTATATAGCCTTAGATTCCAAACTAACTTCGACTTAATTAACTTCAATTTCGTTAGCTAATTTTATAGCTAACTTCGCAACACAAATAAAACGAAAAACCAACAACAACAAGCCATTTTTGGCTTAAAAAAGGTTAAACTTTAAACATTAAAAAAAAAAAACTAGGAGCGACCGCCACAAAATTTTTTTACCTAAATTCAT